>MU224173.1:1202700-1231736 GCA_018584345.1 Thuja plicata
CACTGATTCACCCCCCCCCCCTCTCAGTTATTACTAACAATTAAGTTGTATTTTGAATAGATCATTTATTGTATCAATTTAACCATTGATTCAGAAAATCTCCTAACTGAGTGGGATTTAACCATCCTTATTGTATTGAGATGCTCAAGAGAATCAAAAGGTTTTCTTGGTGACAACATAGTGAATGCTAGGTCAAAAGGCAAACTGTTAGTTTTAAATCCTCTAACAAGATCACACTTAATAGTGTGTGTGTAACCTTTAACAGGGTTGACTCTTCACCGAGTTCACTTCAAAAGAGAGAAAATTTTGGGTTACCGTCCCAAGTGGTTTTTCCCTTAATAGGGTTTCCAAGTTAAAATCTAAGTGTATAATGTGTATATGGTTCATTGATTTGATGTTTTTCTTTTCACATTACTAAAACTGGATTGGTCGGTAAATACTAAGTTTAATTGCTACTACTCAGTAAAGGCTAGAAACAGATAAACATTATATCTTACTGAGCAGTATATATTTGTGAAAGTTAATTAAGGCATATGTCTTGTAGGAATGAAAGATAACTAAAGGTATTATATTTTGGTAATGATCTATTTTGATTAATTGTTGAGGCCACTTGTTCACCCCCCCAGTTATTCTAACAATTATTTCTTGCTTATGCTGCACATAAAGACTTTAAAGTATATCAGATGGATTTGAAATTAGCATTCTTGAATGGTCATCTAGAAGAAGACGTTTACATTGAGAAACCTGATAGTTTTCCTTTGATAGAGGATAGAGACATGGTTTGTAAGTTGAAGAAAGCATTGTATGGACTAAAACAAGCACCTAGGGCATGTTATGCAAGACTGGACAAGTATCTACTTCATCTTGGTTTCAGAAAATGTAATGCAAACAATAATTTATATTTAAGAAATGATGAAGATGGAATCTTAATCATAGAAGTTTTTTTTGATGATATCATTTTTGGAGGCAATGATAAGATGAGTAAGAAGTTCTCTAAAGAAATGGAAAATAAATTCGAGATGTCAATGATTGGTGAAATGAAATTTTTTCTTGGTTTGCAAATTAATTAGAGTAAGAATGGAATTTTTATATCTCAGACCAAGTATCTTAAGGAAATGTTGAAGAAGTTTGGAATGGAATATTTTAAACCTGTTGGAACACCTGTGGTGACTGGACATAAATTGACTTGTAATGATGAGACTCAAAGTGTAGTTCAGACAAAGTATAGATCTATGATTGGTGGTCTACAATATGTAAATCAC
The DNA here is from genome assembly GCA_018584345.1 of Thuja plicata. Classification (NCBI taxonomy): domain Eukaryota; kingdom Viridiplantae; phylum Streptophyta; class Pinopsida; order Cupressales; family Cupressaceae; genus Thuja; species Thuja plicata. The sequence continues at coordinate 1,203,963 of MU224173.1, forward strand.
ATGAGACCAGATATTACCAATGGAGTTGGTATTGTGGCTAGATATCAGGCAAATCCAAAAGAGACACATTTTTCTTCTGTGAAAAGAATTTTCAGATATTTGAAAGGAACAACAAAATATGGATTATAGTATGAAAAATCAAATGATTTTATTTCACAGGCATATACTGATGATGATTGGGCAGGTAATGTGGATGACAGAAAGAGGTCTAGTTGTGGTGCATTTTTCCTTGGGAAAAGGTTGGTTTCCTGGTTGACCAAGAAGCAGAACTCTATTGCTCAATCTACTACTGAATCAGGGTATGTTGATGTTGCAATAAATTACACACAATTTGTTTGGATGAAACAAATGTTGAAGGACATTGGAATAATTTTTGAAGAACCAGTGGTTATCCATTGTGATAAAACCAGGATAGTGAATATGTTGAAGAATCTTGTAATGCATTCAAAGACTAAATATATTTCTATTAAGTATCATTTCTTGAGGGAGAAGATAGCAGAGAAAGAGATTAAACTGGAATATATTAGTACAGAGGAACATATAGCAGATATATTTACAAAACCTTTGCCAAAAGATGCTTTTGAGTATCTCAGAAGCATTCTTGGGGTCAGAGCCCCTCCTTGTGATAATTATTTGATGTTGGCTTGCATCAACAAAGTGGCTTTTTGAGCTTTATCATTTTCTAGACCTGATGTGTTGATCTACTCCTTGTGGGGGGTGATCGAAGGAACTCTAGAGCACATTTGGGTGATCTTGTACCTAGCTGTTGGACATGAAGATTTGAAAAATCTATAGAAGATTATAGATGATTTAAGTAACCCTTTTCCATTGCTGCCAAAGGGGGAAGGAATCTATGTGAACATTCCTACTATTTGGGGGATATTTGTGTTGAGGATATTGAGAAGATTGTATTGAGAGGACAAAGTATTTTGAGTTGATTTTGGGTTGATGGATTTTCCCATATGTTTTCATCAATGCCAAAGGAGGAGATTGTTGGATGATATTAGTTTTGGGTACTGATCATGCTTTTCATATTCATGTTTTGTCACTGATGTCAACATATGTTTCTATGGAGAAGACAGATTGGTTACTTGACTTGAAGAAGTGCACGGACACTGTACGGATGTTTTGGAATGATTAAAGTTGGTTATATGATGAACGATGTCTGTTGACCTTATTCCTAAGGTCACTTGGCTTTATGTTTCATATTGAGGATGTTATAGTTGATTTGGCGAAGACTGGTTTCTGGATTGTAATTGTGATGCTTGACAGAGTAGGTCTTTGTGTTTTGGGTATATCTTACTGGTGAAGATATTTTAGATGAAGCGGGATTAATGGAGGACTATAGACATATTGTGAAATATTGGGTTGTGTTTGATTGGCATGAGTATTCATGTGACGTTAGTCATGGTGTGTATTCTGAAGGAGACCTAGTTGGTGGCCGACTTCAAACATGTAGCATGTAATATAAATTGTGAGTGTGGATTGCGGATCTGGAAGCATAACTGATGGATTGCAAATGATGTTTACTTGTCATAGGTACCGTGTGTATTTGAGAAAGGGGTTATATAATTATTTGCATATTGGGAAAGCCTAATTGGCCAATCTAATTAATTATTTGTGTATTAGGAAAGCTTAACTAGCCGACCTAATGAATTATTGTAATAGGGTATATATGAGTGATCTTTTCTTTTTGGAAAGATGTGTATGTGGTAGTGGATTGAAAAGGAAGAGAGGTGTAAGCTGTGAGGCTTGTTTGGTTGTTGGATGTAGAGCAAAGTTTGTGATAAGAGCACTTCATTGGAACTGACCAAGCAAAGATAGTTGCTATCAGATAGTTCACTAGATTATATATTTCTTATATACACTTGTTTGGATTATGAATCCTTGAGGGTGGCTTTAACCTTCTTTTGGAAGTGTGCCTGGGTAGTGATCCTACTACTTTTATTGACTCCTAACAGGGTTTGTCTCCTGACAGGGACTGTGTACTATAATGTTGTAATAAGCTCCTAAAGGGCTAAATCTTTTAATAGGGATAATATACTCTCAGTACATTATTTATGGGTGCTAATTCCCATTGGGGTTTTACCTTTAATAGGGTTTCCTCGATAATAAGTATTGTATTATTGTGTTGGCATTTACTGTGTTATCATTTGCATTGCAGTTTTGGTTTACGCATTTTGAAGTTTAATAATCTATATCACAACTGATTCACCCCCCTCTCAGTTGTCTTGTGGACTGTTATTCCTAACTCTTATTTTCCTCCATTATTAGATGTTGTAAAAATTTATAAGAAAATTAATAACATAGAAATAAATTCAGAAGCGTCTGCTCCACTACAACGTGATTATGTCATGGAAGCTATTGTAGATAACTTGAAGAAGTAGAACATTCATATTTACCATATAGTTTACGATAGTCACTTTTCTCCTTAGGGTAAGTGGCTTACTTGAGATGGATTCAACTTTGTTTCCTTCATTTTTTGTAGCGTGTTGATGGAATGGGGCCCATTTCCACTCAATGGGAGAGAAATGATAAAAACATTGATCTAGCAGAGCTTAGATGGAGCCGACACAAGTGATAATAAAAAATATCAAAAAATAAAATTTGGGGGTATTTTCTATATTGTAGTAAATCATAATTGTGATGGTATTTGGAGCATAATTTGGATTTGAAACTTTCTTTGGTCCCTTAACTTGATTTTTGTAGTCATGGTGTTAAGGGACTAAAACTAGAGCTCTTGGAGATCTTTCCAATGATGTAGGCGGTTTGTAATTTTGAGCACCGAGCAGAAAGTTATGGCCTATGAAGTTGGACTAAAAAATTATATTATTTTTTTTTAATTGTTTTTATTACAATAAATGTTATCCAAACTATTCATTGTGAATTCTAGGGGGTTCTAGTGACCCTTGAGATCTTATGCAAATTGTATATGTTATTTTCTAAAATAAAAGAAACCACCTTTTTGGACCGCATACATCTCTTTTCGATTTTGTTGTTATTGAGCAGCTCAACAATACCACAAGTTATACACGAGGTCTTGTATTCTGAATCCATAATTCGGATCAAGAAGGCAATTGATTTAAGGGAGTGAAAATAGAGATCTTTGAGACATTTCCAATGGTGTAAGAATTTTCTTATTTAAATTATCGAGTAGAAAGTTATAACACTACAAATTTGGACTAATAAAATATATAGTATTTATAAATTTGGATTTTTATTCTAATTATCCACATCCAAACTATTCATTTCAGAATATTCAAAGATGCAATGAATCTTGGAATTCCTTGCAAAGTATATAAACTAATTATTAAAACCTAATAAAGCATCATTTGAGCCACATACATCTCTTTCCAAGTTTGGTTTTCTCAAATTTATTTTGTAAATTCAACAATATTGATAGTCGTATGTCATGTATGTCCTCCAGATTCATAATTTGGATCACTAGCTCATGATATATAAAATACCTCTAAGGCTAGATAATGTTTTCCAAGAAATCATATGTGACTTTGAAGCTTACATAAATGAGAAACTTGAGTTAAGCTTTCACAAAAAATAATAATATTAATGGGTTCAACAAAGACAACAGTAAAAGGGTGATCTCCATGAACCAACAATTATTAGTTAGGAAAAATATGAAGTTGTGGCAATTTGGAAAAAAAGAAGAAGAATCTCTTGGTCAAATTTTAGACCCTTACGAGATGAATGTGATTGAGTTCCCAAGTGTTATTATCCCAAGTGATCAAAGATTGCTTTTAGGAGTTGATACTAACACAATATGTCATCAAACTATATTTCCCACACTATATAATAACCATAGACATCACCCTTTTTAATTAATCATAGGCTTGCAAATGTATTTTTGATCTTTCTTAGTTGTCTCTTATAATTATTCACAACCAAAGTTGTTTAATGCAAGAAAATAACCATTTTAGTATTCTAAATCTATCCTAAGAACATCATTAATAATGAAATTATTGTGTAAAGCCCTAAATTATCTATACAAATGAATTAGAAAAAAGAAAACATAATTAATTGATCCAAAGCCATATCAATACTAGTAGACTATAAATTTAGACAAACCAAACAAATCTCTCAATATTCATATTTATTTACTCTTTTTGACTTTACCTTAATTACTATTATTCTTAATTTTCTAAAACATTCCAACACAGTACTCTCATGACATATACCAATATTCAATAAGAAAGTTACTTATAATAATAAACTATAATACATTAATCATGTTATAATCAATTATAAACTATAATACATTAATCATGTTATAATCAATAGGGAACATACCATGTGCTAACACTTCATTTTTCAAACTTTCCTTATCTTCCATTTATTATGTAATGAACCATAACGTCTTCATAATTCAATTCAAATTCCAACACACTAATAGCGAAAGTGGTCACAATTGACATGACTAAAACTTACATCGTTAATTCATTATAATCAACATGTCAACTCTCAATATTAAAATAAACAAATAAATAAATCCTATATAAGCAATTAAGATAATAACTCTAACATACCAACAAAGGAACCTAACAATTAATAAACATCTTGACCTAACTTACTCCCCACTTTGACAATAAATTGCATGAGAAAAGAAAGCCGACAAATGTACTAATCAAACCATGAATGTTGACCTACTAGACTTATAATTAGAAACGGTGATTTTTTAGGTCTCCAAATCTTAAATCACGTGAAACCGAGAAGATAGACAATACAATTTAAAGTCTTATTTTCTTCAAAAAAAATTACTGTCATTCTCAACTATGATAATGATATCAATGTTGGATACATAGTTGGAGATTTTTTGTGATTATCCTTTTGGAATAAAATATTAATTTTAAGAGATGCAATTTCAAAAAAGTATTTTAATTTAACAGTATTGATTAGGATGGTTAAAGATATTCAACATTGGCATAACATGTATCATTAATAAGGATGCATGTATACATTTTAAAATATTATTGTAATTAACATAATTATATTGTTTTCAATACGAATTATAAAGTCAAACAATTTTTAAGTTCTAACTTATGAGATAACTAAAATGAAGTATAATTAATGATTGCATATAATAAATTATATTTTATCAATGAATAATGAATAATGATATATGCAAGTGAAAGTTTTAATTTTGAGTTCCTAGTAATCAATTGATTACATAATAGTTTTATCTTATATATAATCATTTATACTCTAAATTTTAAAATTATTGATAGTTGATGAATCTTTCAAACTCATAAAGTTGTAAAATTTACTTTTATATTTTTTAAGAATTAGCCAAATGCATGCATACTTACATCTAATAAAACTATTAACTCGTACAACTCGCTAAAAAAATTATGTTGATAGTTGAAGAATCTTGCAAATAAATACTCATTTATACACTAGATTTAAAAAATATTAATAGTTGGTGAATCTTTTTCACTCATAATTCCAAGTGAACTTATTTAAAATTCTAGAGAAGCATAACTTATTTTAATAAAATGTATACATGACTCAAACTACCTTATATAATTTCTCATTAAAAAACAATCTAATCCAAGTTTCTAAATCCCTACCTCCTCACCTCGAAACATATCATCTAAGTTATTTTAAAATGTTTTCAATATCTAAATTATATATTCTTAAAATGTTCAATGCACCTTTTACATCCGAATAGTGATATTTTTATTAGTAACATATTAAAATCAAACCTTTAGCAACTAATGAGGGAGGTGAATCCTACCACTTTATGTTTGCAATGTAGACCTTATAGCAAGACATATTGTCAATTAGTGTCAAAACACTTAGTCATTCAGCATTGCCCGAGTATTCAGTGTTGCCCGAGTATACAGTGTCGCCCGAGTGTTCAGCATCACCCGAGTGACAGTTTATCACCCGAGTAGTCTTTTGGACCCAAGTGACAGTTTGCAGCTGCCTTTGCATATATTGTTAAATATATTTTTTTTACTACAAGCCGACTTATAGAGTTATTTGTTGGATAAAGATATATATGTAAGATAGTTTGTTTTATCCAATATGCAGAGATTATGAGAAGATAATGAATATGATTATGCATGCATAAGGCATGTGAATGGCAGTTTGATTTAAGTGCAGAAGTATTCAGGACAGCAGAGTCTAATCTATCACATTAAGGTGATTAGTTATATTCAAAGGATCTTATTCAACAATCACAGTTGCACAGAGAAGATCATCAACTGGTTCATTCTCATAGGTGGATCGGCAAAATACTTTAACAAGGTGGACCTAATAGTCCTTTCTTTAAATCTCTTAACTGAGTTGCATTACTTATTGTATTGTACAAAATCCTTTAACAAGGTGGACCTAACAGTCCTTTCTATGCTCCTAACAGGGCGGACCATTTGAAGTGGTCATTGTAAGCTCTAACAGGCTAAATTTATACTACAGTACTAAATCTTGTGGGTATCATCCCCACCCCAGTTTTATTTTCTTTTGGAAGGTTTCTGGGTAACCAAATATTGTGTTATGTGTTATGTATGATTCTTTACTTTCAAGTTATATGCATGCAAACAAATATGTTAATCTAATTATGGATTAAAATGATTAAGTTTTATTGGTTCCTGGTTCACCCCCCACCCCTTAGTCACTAGACACATCATATAATTTCAACAATTGGTATCATAGCAGTGGTTCTCTTATCAAAAGTTTAACAACTTAAGAAAAGATCAGAATATATGGAAACATACAGACTGGAGAAATCTATTGAGAATGAAAAGATAGATCTTAAAGTGGCCATGGATCAGATCATAAAACTTAAGGAGCAACTCTCTCTTTCCCTAAAGAGAAGAAAATAATTAGCAGTGTAGATGAACGACAAGAACTATATAGAAGAAAGAATTGAAGAATTTTACAAAGATAGAAGCTCAGAAGAAGCTGATGCATCCCTTGAAGACTTGCTTGCAAATAATCTCAATCTACATGAATAAGTCAGAAAGTTGAAAAGAAAACAGGAAGTTCACTCAATCAAAATGTGTGAAGTCATGGAACTAAAGAACAAAGAAGAAGATGACAAAAATATAGCACAAGAAGATAAAATACTACTGAGTACAAGATTAGGAGAAAAAAAAATGAAATCCAACACTTATCACTTTAGCAAGCTCATTTGGTAAGTCAACTCAACAATGCAACACAAGAAGTTGTCAATCTAAGGACAGAAAATGAAAGACTGCAGAATGATGTCAATACTGAAAAGAAAACAAATGAAAGTATGATAAATTCACAAACTAGCATGGATCAGGCAACAAAACTTGGACATCATGGACAGACTGGACTAGGTTATACTAAACAAGGTGAATCCTCACAGCAAGGAGCTCAAAGGAACAACAAACCTACATGCAATCATTGTGGTAAGACAAGGCATACATCAAATAAATGTTGGTGCAATGGAAAGTCAAAATTTAATGGTAAATGCTACAGTTGCAACAAACATGGACATAGAGCAAGTGAATGCAAAGAGAAACATAAGTTTGAAGGGAAATGCTACAAATACAACAAACAAGGTCATAAATCTTCTGAGTGGAGAACTAAGAAATGGAATCTTGCTGAACAATTAGCCAAGGCAATTTGTGGTTGGGATTACAACACTTGGTACAGACGTTGTCACTATGGTGAATATGGACACATTGGTGCAAATTGTATGATGACTCACTTCAGAAAAAAGATATCCTACTAAGAGATACTATGTGTGTAAGCAACTTGGTCATCTAAGTAAGAACTGTATGAACAGAGAAAAAGTTGATACTGGTTTTGAGAATGGTAAAGCCAAAGTCTCTGAAATCAAAAATCAGATGAGCAAGCAATGGGTAAGGAAATCCTCAGATAATTCAGATCAAAGCAATGAAGGATCTAATGACACCCTAAACAGTGAGATGGGTGGATCTATCATTTAAAAAATAGGAAAGTAAGGAGATGACTGGAACTGTGCAATATAAGCCATCCTACATCAATTCTAGATAAATAATACAGTCAATATCCGCATATTGATGCATAGGACATATTGTAGTTCAACCCGAGTTAGAATCAACATTATCAATTCACTCTAGCTCACTTGAGCTGAGTCGGGCAGTATTGATAATTGAAAAGTTAGTTTCACCCAAGCTTTTAAGTGAATCTTGTAGAAACACCTAAGTCATGCTAGCTACTATGTACAGAGCATTTAATGAAATACTCTAATGGTTGAAAATCTCTTATATATGAAGGATTGTAAAGAGTATTTCTTACAAAGCTTTCGGTTTACATGTCAATTTAGAGCCCTTAGCAATTCAGTGTGAATTCGTGATTGAAAGTGGAGTTTGAACATTTCGTTCGAGCAATATGGCATCCACTTCCAGCAGCAAGGTCAAGAAAGGTTCAGAGATGCTAGTAAGGAATGCATTTTGTGATCCTTCGATGTTCAAGCTTCATCCAATAGTTGCTAAGGAGATAGACCTGATGGGAGCTCATTCCCTAATGCCTCCTAGACTATTACTGGTTAACGACATTCATATCTTCTATCACTGCAACATACAAAAGCTTGCAACCAGTGAGATGAATCAATCATATGAAAATTTATGTATCGACGGGAATCTAAAGCTCGAGCATAAGCACCTCGATACCAAGGGTTTGACACATATCATGCATATGTCAAGGGAATTCCAGACAAAATGGATGAGATATGTTCTTAGTCATGTTCACGACATGCAACTATGGTTGGATCATCCTGTGAAGATCACTAAGCAGATAATTCACCATGTCACCCAATTCCCTATGCTAGATAAGCCAAAAGATACCAAAACCCTAATAGGGATGAACTAACTGGGTTAACTCTTGCCGAGTGGGATGGTAGAGGCATGAGACTCAACGGAGTAATAGATATGGAGATGAAATTCGGAATTCATGTGATAGCCCACAAGATATACAACTCAAGAAGACCCAACAGTGTTGCATGCAAAGTTGTTGACCTAGCTTACAAAGTAGTAAAGAAGAATCTGGTATTCAACCTAGCAGAATTGCAACTCACTCAGTTGATAAATAATATGGAGAGCATACGAGTATCCAAAACCAATTCAGGCAAGTTTGGTTCTCTTCTAATCTGCATATTGTTTTATGTTGAGAAGTTCTTTCCCTCCAAAGGAACAGTAGCATGAAAGAAGGATACACCAATCATCCATCAAATTAATGAATTCATTGTTGAGTTAGGGGATAACTTTGATAGCATTATGGATGGATATTTTGAGAGTTTCAAATAGAAGATGTAGAGTAGATATAGAATTCCCAAGCAACTAGTTGAAAAGTACAAAGATGAAATATTTTTTCTAGTTGATTGTGATAAGTTCTACATTCAAGAAGTAAATCCTAGGGTTGCATGGGTACAACCCTTGCCATATGAATTTAACAATGATGACATAAAAGATATCATAGAGGCTCTTGTGAATGAACCTGTCAATACAAAGGCACCTTACTTTGGAACCTATGAGGAAGAAAAGAGCAGGATATCTTTGGAGATTGATTCCTAAGATATTGAAGAAATGAAGGAAGAGACTTGATACATTCAAGAAGAAGTATGGAAAGACCTCTGACTGTCCTACCATCTCTGAGAGTAAAGAGGACATAGTTAAAACAGAGGATACAGATAAGATAGAGGAAATAGAATCTGAAAAGGAAGAAATTGATACTAAACCTCTACAGAAGAAGAGGAAGACAACACCTAGACAGAAAAAGGAAAAAGGCACTACTCCTGTTGTCATCCTGAGGAGATCAAGGAGAAAACTTATACTAAGTGATGAAGAGGATGATGATGGGGAAGATACTGTGGTCTTCACTAAACCAACACCCACACTTGATTAGAATATTAAAAACCTTAAAGAAGGAAGATCCATGAGTTCTTTGAAGTAATTGAAGTATGCTTCTAGGATAGAAGAAGAAAAGAATAAGATTGAGATAACAGTGGTGGAGAAGATGGCAAAGTGGAAATATGACCCTTCTGATTTGAAGAGTTATATGACTGAAGACTTGTTTAAGGCGGTATCTATTCCCTGGAAGAATGTAAAACAAATTGAAAGAGACATAAGGGAAGAAATATTGAAGTAGGTCATGCCTGCAATGAAAGGCAAAGAAGTGAAAGAGGCCTTGAGAAAATATGAGAATAATCACACCCCCATATTTAGGGCATTTAAAATATTGAACAAGAACATAGAAGAAGTAGCTCAGCATGCCACATTAGTGTGGAAATAAATATTTGAGATAGTAGAAGGCAATGTGAAGGAAGAAGTACTGAGTATAGACCCTCCAGCACAAGGAAATGATGATAATCTACCCGAGGTACAGACTATTGAAGAGTCCAAACTAGAGTAGATTGTAGTTGAGGTAATGACATCACTACCCCAATCTCCTATACACAATATAGTAACTCTAAGCAAAGACAAGGTTCCAGAATCTACATCTGAACAGACAAAGACCGTGAAATAGGCTCCTCTTACTACTGAAACATGCATACCCAAGTTGTAGAAAGGCAAACTAGACATTTCTACTATTGATTCATCAGTAAATATTGATCCAACAATTGGTACTATAAAGATAAATGACCTAATTGGATTGAATACTAAAGCAAAGGATGAGGTAGGTAAAGGTAAGGAAATTGTTCCTTCATCGAGTCCTAAGTCAAAGGCAGTAATTACTGATGAAATAGATCTGGATAAAGAAATTGTGATTTCTAATTGGGATCTATCCAACCTATCTATAGATCACATGGATATTTTGTGAGAACTGTGGAAGAAAAGAGCTTCACAGCAAAAGCTCTCAAAGGAAAGATAAAGGAATAAAGTACTTGAAGATGCTAAAGCCATATTTGTAGATGCATTGTAGATTGAAGTCAATGAGAGTGACTCAATAATCAACCAACTTGTTGACATTTTCCACAAGTTCAACACATATATGAATGGTCAAGAGAAGTTACTTGAGAAAGAAGAGAAGAAAATTGAGAAAAAGGTTCTAGAGAACATTGCAAAGAAGATTGCAATTGACCAGGTGCAACTTACAAAGATCATCAGCACTCTAGAAACCACTGTGAAAAATGTGGTAGCACTATTTGTTAAGTTGAGTGACTCCTCTAAATTTACTATGGAAATCAAGAACAAGTTAGTAAAGATCGATGTAGACATGAAGGAAAGTGCAAGGCAATTAGCACTTGACCCGAGCACCAGTTCTGCTCACTTCATGAAAATAAAGTATCTTACTAATTTATAGGCTAAAGTGTTGAGAGAAGAATCAAGGATCAGAGAATCTCTTACAACAATCCAGAGCCAACTTCTACCACACATGGATGGAATGTAGAAACGCATAACACATGCTAAGACACTCATTCATGAAAACAACTTCTCAGTTGCCGAGCTAATGATAGAGTTATCTGGAGAGCTACAAGTTGAATTGTACATCTTGAAGGTGCTAAAGGACAATTGGGAAAAAACTTTGTCTCAAATTTTGAAGGTATGTAGTGATTTTCTATCCTACTTCGGTATAACATTGTAGATTTCACTTTTTGGCATTCCTGTCAAAAACAAGGGGGAAAATATCATTGTATAAAGGGGAAAATATCATTGTAAATATCATATGTACAGTGCATAGTAAAGAAGATATACTTTACAATAACAATTTTTTAAAAAATAAAAAAATAGAGTCAGTTGGACCTGAGCAGCAGAGGCAGTGTCAAAACCCGAGCAATCAGTAAGGGGGAGTTTTGACATATCAGATACAGAGTTTAATGATAATTTTTTTTATCACTAATTCCAAAGTGGGAGATTGTAGACCTTATGGAAAGACATATTGCCAATTAGCGGAAAAACACTTAGTCATTCAGTATTGCTTGAGTATTCAGTGTTGCCCGATTATACAATATCACCTGAGTGTTCAGCATCGCCCGAGTGTTCAGCATCATCCGAGTGTTCAACATCGCTTGAGTGACAGTTTATCACCCGAGTAGTCTTTTGGACCTGAGTGACAGTTTGAAGCCGACTTTGCATATATTGTTAAATATAATTTTGTTTATTGCAAGCCGGCTTACAGAGTTATTTTTTGGATAAAGATATATATGTAAGATAGTTTGTTTTATCCAATATGCAGAGATTATGAGAAGATGATGAATATGATTATGTATGCATAAGTCATGCGAATGGAAGTTTGATTTAAGTGCAGAAGTATTCAAGACAGTAGAGTTTTATCTATCACATTCAAGTGATCAGTTATATTTAAAGGATCTTATATTCAGCAATCATAATTGCATAGAAAAGATCATCAACTGGTTCATTCTCATAGGTGGATCAGCAAAATCCTTTAATAAGGTGGACCTAACAGTCCTTTCTTTAAATATTTTAACCGAGTTGCATTACCTATTGTATTTTACAAAATCCTTTAACAAGGTGGACCTAACATTCCTTTCTATGCTCCTAACAGGGCAAACCATTAGAAGTGGTCATTGTAAGCTCTAACAGGCTAAATTTATACTACAGTACTAAATATTGTGGGTATCATCCCCACCCCAGTTTTATTTTCTTTTGGAAGGTTTCTGGGTAGCCAAATATTGTGTTATGTGTTTTGTATGATTCTTTACTTTCAAGTTATATGCATGCAAACAAACAAGTTAATCTAATTGTGTATTAAAAGGATTAAGTTTTATTGGTTCTTGATTCGCCCCCCCTCCCCCCCCAGTCACTGGGCACATCATATAATTCCAACATGCAATCTTAAATGTTCTCATATCCCACAAGGAGAGTAATTCTCCTTACTGTTTTATTCAATTGTTTGAAGAGTTAAAGTTCTTCAAGACACCATTTGCTAGACTATCTTTACACTAGCCATCTTATATTTTTCTAATCAAAACTTGGATCTCATTCAAATATTGGTACCTCTTAATAGAATATTGTCTAACTTCAATTCTAGAAACTCTTAGATCTTATGATAGAATCTTTATAAAGAGTTTTTATTAACATGTTTCAATTTTATAAAAAAAAAATTTTTATTTTTTTTATAAACATTCTAAATCATATTATGTTATTAGTGTTCTTTTAAAGGCTTGTAGGTCTATTTTGATATGTCATATGTCCTTTAAATATTTTTGTATGAAAGGTTCCGACACTTGAATTTAATACATATAGTATTAAAAATATTTCAATTTTAGTAATTTTTATAATCAATTGTAATATATGTGAACTAGTAGAATAGTTCTCCTCGTGAATTTTCCTTACGAAATCACAAACCTACAAATATAAGAAAGAGTAGGAAGTAAAATAAATTATGATTGATAACCTAGGATTAAATTCTAATGAATAATCCAAACAAATTATGAAATTACAATAAGTTTTCAACTGCACCACACTCACACGTGATAGTAGTAATCAAGGTGTTTATTAATATTTTTAAATTCTCAAAAAAAAAAGTATCCACAATGGAATATAGAACATTGATTTTAATTTTAGTGGATATCATAATTGTGATATTGCTATCAGGATTCAACTATGTAGTTTATTTAGTCAAACTCATTGACCCATGTTTCATGAGTAGTGGTTCACACAAACCCAACTCTCATGAGAATGAATGGAACACTTAGCACTCATTGCATCTAAGTGATGTTCACAGAGGTGAAGCACTAAGAGTTCTCGAGAGGTCACTCATCCCAATACTAGTCCACTTCGAGCATACTTAAATACGGAGTTTCCTCCATGGTTAAAACCACTCTAATTGCAATCCCATTTGCAAAACCTTCAACAAGTGTTGTGCCTTATGAACCATTCATTAGAAAGCTCCTTAAGCTCTTCAATTGATAAGTAATAGATATTTTCCACAACAAGTCAAATTGTGATTGCTATCAGGATTCAATAGTGTAGTTTTTTTAGTCAAAATTGTTGACCCATGTTTCATGAGTTTGGTTCACACGAACCCATCTCTCATGAGAATGAATGGAACACTTAGAACTCATTTCATCTAGCCGGTGATTCTCACAGAGGTGAAGTACAAGGACTTCCTGGGAGGTCACCCATCCTAGTACTACTCCATCTTGAGTGTGCTTAACTACAAAGTTTCATCCATGGTTAAACCAAATTTTGTTGAAACTCCATTTGCAAAACCTTGAATAAGTGTTGTGCCTTATGAACCATTCATTATAAATCCCCTCAAGCTCATAAATTGATAAGTAGGAGATATTTTCTATAGCAAGTCAAATTGTGATATTGCTATCAGGATTGAATTGTGTAATGTAATTATAAATAGGCTTACACAACAACTACTTTCATATCTCCATGATCATTTTCTATAGGATTTTTAACAAAATTTCATGATAATTTCTCTTAATGGAAAATTTTTAAATGAAATATAGTTTAAATCAGGGTATTTGTTTTACTGAATAGACAAAGATAGAAACTAAATCACCACTTTTTTATTAAAATTTAATTTAATGCTTGTGGTTGACTCACCTCAAAGTTATAATATTAATTTTTTTATAAAAGTGATCAAAGTCACTAAAATTTTATTAATAAAAAATAAAAGATTACAAAAGTATTGACCTAGCCAAATCAATAGGTGATGCAAGATATAATGTGTATGAATCTAAACCAAAAATGAACAAAGTAAACCTAAGATATGAAATAGAAGGACCACACCCCAACCCCAACCCCATACACGTATAAAAAAAAGAGTTCAAAAATAATATTACATAATACTAGCTAATATCGTATTATTATTTTTAGATTTCTTTTCACAATAAACTATTCATGATTGAACCCAATCACCTAAACTATATAATAACATGAAAATTATAAATCATATTCATCACTAATATTTCATTTCCATTTATGTTTTAATCTTATTGTCAATACTATTAAATTTCTACTTTATTTTGGTACCACATTGGCTTTGAAATTAAAACATGAAAGGAGTTGCCACTTAAAAAATTTGTATAATTGTATATTTAAGTGTGTATTTTGGCCTCCAGCGTAAAATTATCTATAGAAAAGCTACATAGTTATGTGCAAATGAAAATTCCATTGAACATGAATTACAAACTTTGTGCTCTGATGTGGAATACTTCTCTAATTTCCCTCTTTTATTAATATGGTATCTAAAACCTAGGGCATATAAAGTGTTAAATTTGATTATTACAAATGGTAGAAGTAGCATGAAGATCACATAGTAATTGTATTTATAATGTATTTAATTGGATAGGAAATTGAGATCTTAACTATAATTTGTGATAGGTTTTCAATTTTTAAAATGCTTACAATGGCTCTTCTAGTGTTAATATTACAATATGAGAAATAAGTAGGAATACCCATGGTCTATGTGTTTGTTGGTAGAACAAATTTTTTTTACATCAAGATATATCCATTATAGAAGAGATGCAACAACACATCCAAGTGCCACAATATGTACAAGAGACATACAACTTTGTTAGAAACACTGAGAGGGGGGGGGGGGGAATCGGTGTTTGTCTATTTATTATATTTNATTATAGAAGAGATGCAACAACACATCCAAGTGCCACAATATGTACAAGAGACATACAACTTTGTTAGAAACACTGAGAGGGGGGGGGGGTGAATCGGTGTTTGTCTATTTATTATATTTCAGCAACTTAAACATAAATCAAACATATATCCAATGAAGCTCAATACAAGAACACATAACACATGATATGTTTATGGGGAAACCTTGATCAGAGGAAAACCCTGGTGGGAATTACTACCCACAAATATTGTACTAGTATAATGAACCTGTTAAAGTTCCTTTGCCCTATTAGAAGCAGTCTTTACAATGAAAGTACAATGACCCTGTTAGGAGTCTTTATAAAACCTTGTTAAAGGTATATGGCTCACTGCCAAAGCTCACTACTCAATAGGATGAAGGCTACAACCTTCTGATAGTTGATATACACTATATCAAAAGTGACCTATTGTGATGACACTGCTGTCTGATCAGTTCTGTGTATGCATTGATGCTCTTACTCTCTTAAAGAGATTTATCTCATACTAACTTCATTATACTACTTTTCTATATCTTTCTCATGCATATCTTTTGACCCTTGTAACATAACTTTACATTACATACTTATATGTTCATGCCCGAATAGACGTGACCCAAAACAAGACTTATGGTTGGCCCTAAAACATAATACACAACACTTCCAAACTAATTGGCTTAAGCGTGTTTACAACATTACTAATTACATCATTACAAACATACTATCATAGGCGCTTGGCCTTTACATAACAAAATAATATACGTTGATCAAAATACTAGTCGACTTTCATGCTCTGTCTTCTGGACTGCTGGTGCACTGATCTGTCTGTAACTTCTCTATACTATCATGTCATACCATGAGTGTCTAGACTTAGTATGTACATGAAACATAGAACATATATCTGAATGCGCATACTCTGATTCAATCTCTCGCACGTGCGCTGATGTGTTGATCGTTGTATAACTCTGTTTGTCTTGTTTTCCATACTTAGTCATTTTGTCTTCTAAGTTTACTTTGACAAAAAATTAGTATGACTTTGTTTCCATGATGACAACACAAAATAAGTCATGCATCCTCAGGAAGTCAACTTTCCAACAATCTCCCCCTTTGTCATTTATGGCAACAAAGGAATGTGGCCAAGTTTCTCAAAATGACTTAATCACAAAAAACTGTCTATCATAGCATCTTTTAATATATACATATACTGCTCCCCATATATACACATTCTCTATTACTCCCCCTTTGACATTAATGAAAAATTTGTACAAAACTTGTAAGTCTTCTAGATACTTACTCCATGTAAACATCTGGGTACACAATCTAAAGAGATTGGATCTCTTTCTACCAGAATACCTTCATTGCATCAACTGTCTGAAGATGAGTGCATAAGGCATATGTCAGCTTCTCCATCTTTATCAAATCCATGTAGGGACCTTGATCATATGTCACAATGGTGGCATCAATCTATTTGATGTTCTCATTTAGAACTGCTAGAGAAGGTGCAAATGCATTTCTCAATTGAGTTTGTCTAACTCTTATCTTACTGATCTCCAACTTAGCCTTTTTAATCTTGTCCAACTGGCCTTGATAGACATTGTTATAGATGTTCATGTCTTGCATGGATGTCTCAACTAATTTTCTAATACTATCCACCATGATCTCTGCCTCTTCTATCTTTTTGATATGTTCAGAGGTGAACTTTACTCTGTCCATGCAGTTTGCTATAACTTTCTTACCTTTGGCTACCAATTCTTTCAATATAGATTGCCCAATATTTAAAGATTTTAAGTCTAAGGTAAAATTATTTACCAATTCATTCAATCTCTCCTTTTTATACTCATCTTCTGCAATTCTAGTAGCAGAGTCTACTAGATTTGTAAAGTGTGCTTTGAAGCTTGTTAGAATGTTGTCAACATCTTCAACTGATTGAATCTTGGCTACTTTCTTGTCTGTAGGCACTAAATCATTTAGAATGTTAACTGACTCCAAGAAAAGAGGGTTCCTCATAACCTATTTTCCTTTGGCCTTTTCCATAGTTAGAACATTGATCTTCATTAAGTCCTCTTCTCCCCATGCATCTAGACTTGCTGAGTCAGGAGTTAACCCTGACAACAATGAAGTAGATGGTAAAGTGGATGGAGTGAATATAGTATTTTGACTGGTATCCATGCATTCACTCTTTACTAGTATCTCCTTGACTAGTGTCACATTATCTTGAGTATCTTTCTCTTTATTCAAGTCTATTGGATCATTGGATGGAACTTCATCCTG
The DNA here is from genome assembly GCA_018584345.1 of Thuja plicata. Lineage (NCBI taxonomy): Eukaryota > Viridiplantae > Streptophyta > Pinopsida > Cupressales > Cupressaceae > Thuja > Thuja plicata. Next base: position 1,221,763 of record MU224173.1, read on the forward strand.
CTATACAGATGTATCATCAGTGCACATCTCTTTAGTGCTTACAAATGCTTTATCAACTTTGTCCATGTCATTATCAGATGTTGTCATGGATATCTTGATATTATCAACCACTATAGTATCTTTTGAGTCTTTTGTTGTATCAGAAGTTATTGACACTGAGGACACTAAAACCTGTGGACCTATCATAGGTGCATTTTGAATCACTGGTTCTGTAACCTGTTTGGGAGGAGTTGGAGTTACCTTAGTTGTAGGCATTGTTGATGGATACATGTGTCTATCCATAAACACTTGTGCAAATGCCTTTTCAGTTTCTTTTCCTATCTACTCATACTCTTTGTTCATAATCTAAAGAGTCCTTATCTTGGTTCTGAGATGAGGCTTCACCAGATCTAATAGAATTGCCTTATCGTCATGTGAGAATACAGGGAGAAGATTATCCAATGTTTCTTCTCTTATCCTTATGTCTTCCTCAATTGCATGTCTCTTCATTATTTCCAGTATGTTCCATAACTTGTCAGGTATTAGTGTCTTAAGTTCAAGAACTGACTTCTTAAACTTAATCATGTGAGAGATGATCATAGAATGTATCTCAGTTTTATCAATCTCTTGATACTTTTCATAGACCTTAGCAATTGTGTCTAGTCTACCTTCATTAACAATCCTATTCTTTAAGACATTTAGACTAGGTCTGAATCCTACCTCAGGAGGAGCTTGAGTGCTCCTTGCTATTCTTTGTCTATTCCTTGAGGATGGGTGATTTGTGGGTGCTTGCTTCCTTCCTCTAGACTTCTTTCTTGGTATAGAAGGTGGAGATGATTCTAGGTCAATGGTGGTAGAGGGCGCAAAGGTTCTCTCTACTTTCTTCTTCTTCTGGATGTCATCAATCTTCTCAAGTTCTTTGGCTATCTTGGATTTTCTAGCTTTGTCAAGATCTTCTTGAGTGACACCATGAACTCTTAGAATGCTAGATGTAATCATAGATGCCTTTCTTTTTTTATCAGCACTATATAGAGTAGAGTCAACTTCATTAGTCTTTATTTGTAAGTGCCCCATCTGGGCACATTGGGATCTTTGAGTGTAGACAAAAGGACCTATGCATATCCTTCCAATACATGTTCCTCCAATTCATACCCAAGTGGATGAATCCATTTAGTTCTAGGCTCAACTTCCTCCATGCAAGTGCAGTTCGTCTCTACCATGAAGCATATAGTTTCCTTATACTTTTCAACAATCTTCTCAAGTATCGTGTACCTCTTCTACATCTTGATCCTAAAATTTTTGATATCCATGTCCACGATTTTCTTTCTAGGTAAATATTTTCAACCTTACCAACAATATGGAAGTATAGATAGATTATCAAAGATCCAAATATGAATGTCTTTCTCTTGTCATGCTTGATAACTTGAATGTTATCAATCAATTGAGTGCGCAATATCTCACATAGATTGTACTGAGTGTTATCCTTCACCATTCTAATAGATGCTGGAAAAGTTGCTGTAGAGACACTATTCAATCTACTTTCTTTCTGGAACTTTTAACTAAGGATCATAGTTAGAAGCTTTATGTCTTCTTCCTTGATAGGATCAACTTTCATATCATGCATGTCACTTCTGGATAGGCATGCTTGGTCAACCTATTTCTCGATATCCTTGTTAGTAGGAAGAACTGGTCTAGTATTAGGAAGTCCAGTCATGTTATGGATTAGGTCTGCAGTAATATGGATGGGAACTTCATCAATCCAGTAGAGGTCATCATGAATCCTGCTCAATAAGATTTTAACCCATTCTGGTTTGTAGAATTTGTGTGCATTCAAATACTCAAAGATAGGGTTGTCTGTGAGGTGAGCATATTCATCCTTGAATGAATAGTCTAGTTTCATCATCGAAGCCATGAGAGTGGCTATACTATTATCTCCAACTATTTCCTTTTTACAATAAATGTATGCGCGGATGTCTTCTACGTGAATGACTCCTAACAGAGTTTTGGAGAAAGCTCCTTCCACATAATCCAGTATGGATTTAAATGGATGCCTCTTAAATACAAATATCTTCCTCTCAGTAATGTCAAATACAACTGGAGTCACCATACTTACTTGATGATTGATTAAATAGGTTTTCATGAAAATTTGAAATGGCACGACTGCTAGGGTTCTATTCCAACTTCTTAACCATGCTTCTTAACCACCAAATCTGTTATGCTTCTATGCTTTGATGCTCAGTGCTCCTGTGCTCTCTAAATTCTATGATCTCAAATGCAAATGTGAAGAAGATCGAACACTTACATTTTTTTATAAAAGTTACTACATTTAATGTTTGCAACCGTACGCAGTTTTCACAAAGAATTTCAAACTTTGTTCTTAATGCATTATAGACAATGTGTGTATGCATAGTGCTATATCATGTGATCATAAGCATGAATCCATAGACACATACTCAAAGGTGAGTATACCAGCTGCGCAGGAGTTCCAAGCTAGAATATCTCCCCCTAAGACCAAGAAGGTCTATCCAATCACAAATAGAGGATGCACCACTGTGGATGCATCAACTACTTTGTCAACATCATTGTCCTTCTTTACTTCAACCCAAATTTTGCTTGAATCTTCTTTTTCTTGAACAAACTTGACTTCTCCTTCTTCTTCAAATAGTGATTTGTTAGGATCCTCCTGTTTTTGAGTTTTGGATCTAAAAAACCTTGAGATGTGTCCAGCCTTTCCACATGTGTGAAAAATGATAGGAGGTCTAATGTTCTTGTTCACCATGTTGCACTACTTTGTTGTGTGTCCATTGTAATTACATATCTGACATGTAATGTTCTGCAAATTTCTTTGAGGTTGATTTCTCTAATTGTGTTGTGATTGATTTCTTTGATTTGTTCTGCAATGTATAGCCCTGTGACCAAACTTATTACAGGAGTAACAATAACCATTGAAAGGTCTTAACTCTTTGCAATCTCTTGCCAAATGACCATGTTTATTACATGCATAACAAGTTCTGTTAACTTGCTTGATTTCTCCTTTGGTGGATCTATTTTAGTCTCTGCAACACAATTTTCTTTGCTTCTTAAGATGCTTCATGTGTTTTATTTCTTTCTTTCAATGAATTGATTTCAACTTGTGCTACACTGTATCCAAGACCAGCAATGTCACCTCTTAGCTTTTTTGCATTGAGCTAGGATTGAAGTGAATTAGAACTTGTGTGGAGTTTATCAATCTTATCCTTTGCTTCTGTTAATTAAGATTCCATCTTTTTCTTTATGTTCTCTAATTCCAAGACTTTCATATTTTCTTGCAAAAGTTCATCTTCTAATTATTTGCTTTCTTTGATCTTTTCTTCAATAGCAATTTGACTGTCTATTAGCTGTTCATCCAGATTTTCAATTTTATCTTTAAGAGACATGTTCTCTTCATTCATATTTTTCACCATTTTCCCTAAATCACTTGTAGAACAATCTTTCAAATATTTTCTCAATTTCTTGATAAGCATTTGTCAGCCATCAACTTTCAGTCTAAGTTCTTCATTTTCTTTTTCAGATCTGTCAAGATCTTCAAGAGCTACTTCAAGATTCTTTTTCAAATGTTTTGCTTCTGCTGAGTCCATGATCTCCTCAAGTGGTTAGACTTTATTTTAGAGGACCAAAGCTCTAATACCAACTGTTAGAAACACTGAGAGGGGGGGTGAATCAGTGTTTGTCTATTTATTATATTTTAGCAACTTAAACATAAATCAAACATGCATCCAATGAAGCTCAATACAAGAACACATAACACATGATATGTTTACGGGGAAACCTTGATCAAAGGAAAACCCCAGTGGGAATTAGTACCCAAAAATATTGTACTAGTATAATGAACCTGTTAAAGTTCCTTTGCCTTGTTAGAAGTAGTCTTTATAATGCAAGTACAATGATCCTGTTAGGAGTCTTTATAAAACCCTGTTAAAGGTATATGACTCGTTGCCATAGCTCACTGCTCAATAGGATGAAGGATACAACCTTCTAATATTTGATATACACTATATCAAAAGTGAACTACTGTGATGACACTACTGTCTGATTAGTTTCGTGTATGCGCTGATGCTCTTACTCTCTTAAAGAGATTTATCTTATGCATATCTTTCAACCCTTGTAACATAACTTTACATTACATACTTATATGTTCATGCCCGAATAGATGCGACCCAAAGCAAGACTTATGGTCAGCCCTAAAACATAATACACAACGCTTCCAAACTAATTGGCTTAAGTGTGTTTACAAAATTACTAATTACATCATTACAAACATACTATCATAGGCGCTTGGCCTTTACATAACAAAATAATATACACTGATCAAAACACTAGTTGGCTTTCATGCTCTGTCTTCTGGACTGCTGGTGCACTGATCTATCTGTAACTTCTCCATAATTTCATGTCGTACTATGCATGTTTGGACTTAGTATGTACATGAAACATAGAAAATATATCTGAACGTGCATACTCTGATTCAGTCTCTCACACGTGCACTGATGTGTTGATCGTTGTATAACTCTGTCTGTCCTGTTTTCCATAGTCATTTTGTCTTCTAATTTTACTTTGACAGAAACTTAGTATGACTTTGTTGCCATGATGACAACACAAAATAATTCATGCATCCTTAGGAAGTCAACTTTCCAACAAACTTGATAATATTTACAAGTAGGTACATGTAAGGATTGAAGGTGAATTTTTTGAAAAATAAGAATAAAAAAATTAAGTATGTAATATGATAGGAGAATAATCATAGTGTCATAAATTGCGCACTCTTGCAATTTCACCTATATTAGTTGTCCACTTTAGTGTCCATCATCTTATCATTTTTGCAGGATCATTTTAGTCCTATCAACCTTTCTCCTTTCAAAATGCTTAGAATTGCCTTTCATAAACTACCATTTTAATTTCACTATTGTGCTAATGTTCTAGCTTTACAATCTCGTCATTTTCTAGCATGTTTTATCTAGACACTAGTGTATACCATAGATGTTCATGACTAGTGCTAATTTATCATGATATTTTATCATTTAAAAGATGTTTTTGAGAATTTTCCACTTGTGAGCTTGTCAATTCAAAGAAAAAAACCCAAAATGACTCTAAAATATTTTTTTGCCTCTTTTTTTCTCATCCTCTATTAACTTTTAAATGGATCTTTCATTTATTCGCAATCTCTCCTAGGTCTCTTGTCTAATAAAAATCTATTTATCATGCACAACTCTCTCTACAAGTTGTAATAGAATTCTCACATTAATCTCACAAAACTATCTTTCTCTCTTGGCATTCTCAAGCCTATTTTGTAATATCTTTGTTTTTATCTTATATCTTTGATAATCTTGGGATTACCATGTATGCCTTATAAAATAATTTTATTTATTTATCATTTTTACTTGTTTCTATATATCTAGCTGTTGTGGAGGTGAAAACACCAAAGAAAGGAATTCACTAAGGAAAGTCCCCATACATTTTTTCTTTCCTTTGTGTGTGTAAGTTTATTGAAGACATTTTGTTAGCACAACAGTTTGCAAGTGTCCTCTTTCTCATAGATTCATTTGTGTTTTTCATTTAAGGTAGTTTAAATCTTTTTTTCAATTTTATTCTTATATATTTTATTTTCTATTATTTGTTAGTGTTTCTCATTTTTGGATCTTGAAAGTTAGATGAAGAATTGAAGTGGGTCTTGATTAATTATGAGTGTTTTATTTTCATGGTTTATATGAGATGACAATGATACAGACCAACATCTAGGTATCACACTAATTTCCTTAGCTGAGATGCTCAAATTTGAACCAAAGACTCTTAGTCATCTTTATATTTCATTTTTGTATATATTTTGTTAGTGTACTATCATTTCAGAATTTAAACTATTTTATTTTATTTAAGTGCATGTAGTGAAATAAAATTTTAAAGGAACACATTTATCCTTTTAACAGAGTTAAATTTCCTCCAAACAGTAATTGTTGTCACAAAAGTCTCCACCACTTCCTAGATCATGGTTAATGACCTAGGCGACCTCATGAGACATGAAAATAATCTCTCAATGTGGGATTTGATCAATGAGATTGAATACCCAAATAAGGTTGGTTTCCTTAACAATCTGAATGCACCTAGAATTACTACTTTTGAGGAAAGGGGAGAGGGATATGCTGAAAGGAAAAATACAAAAAATGAAATGGGGTGATATACTAAATTAAATATTTAATCAATCAATTCCAACTACAAAACTTAAATCTCAATAAAATTTACCAAAATAACACTACTTTTTGTATATATATCAACATTAGAACAAAATGAAAGTTAAGAACCAATACAAGTAGGTAAGTGATGCAGGAGCATCTTGGGTCCTTGGCAATCCTGCTCAACCAAAAATTTCTTTAGCTTGTTTGGAGGCTTCTTGGCTAAGTACTTTGTTACCCTGTTGCTTGGGTATGCTTGTTCTAGTTTGATTTATGTTGCTCGGGTATTCTTGTTCCAAGTTGGTTTTATCTTTCTCAGGTATGCTTGTTCCAATTTTTTTTTCTGTTGCTTGGGTATGCTTGTCCCGAGTCATTTTCTATTGCTCGATGATCTCTATTCCTGAGTTGTTTTTGTTGCTCGGTTTGCTGCTTCCAAATTTTTTTTATCTTGATCTGGCTGACTTCTACATTTAATTTTTGTGGTGTAATTAATGCGGGGTCTCTCATTTTGATCTTTGTGGACTTAAATCTAGGTCTCTCTTATGGATTTCAGCACCGACCTCTTTGGTGGACTCTTGTATATATTTGTTTCTTTGTTCTTAGTTTGGGAGGAAGTTCGGAGAGGATGGTAGAATTGGATAGAAGATTATTTGTTGAGATATTGTAAGGAAGGTCTATGACCTCGCATGTATGAGGATCATTTATGTAATTCATTGAATGTATATGGCTAAAACTGGGAAGGACTTACAACCTGACATGTAATGAGTTTGATCAATTAATGAAATATATGATATATGTTTCTCTATTGAGTATTGTTTTGACACAAGCCAACTTGCTAGGATCTCAAAAATTCAATTTTCTCTCTTGAAAGAATAATGGGGTTATTCCCAAGGTTATCTAGGGTCAGGTCACAACCTTCTTGGTTACTCAGTTGAAGATAAATGTGATTATTCACAAGGAGGCCTTTGCTGGTTTGTTCAAGACATCAAACTGAAAAACACTTTAGTTCTTTTTTTGTATTTTCCATTTTAACATATATGGTGTTTGTAAATAAAATGCAATTTTGTATTTTTTAAGATGTAGATTTTCATAATTTTAAAAGACGGAACGGAGTAGAGAGTAGAGTAACAAGAAGTAAGCAATTGACTGAAAATGAAGCCCTACGAACATAAATTGTTATAAACCCTTCCTTGCGAATTGAATGATGGGAGATATTTAGAGTAAAACCCGCGAAGCATAAATAAGACCAAGTCACAATTCAATACCCCATGGATTCAAGCATTCGGAGAGAAGACATATTCACTCGTGCAAGATATTCAAAATCAATCAAATCACAAAGCCACCAATATGTGTGCACCCACGAGACAAATTTATCATTAAGCCCAAAGATGATATCTTCCACACATTTGTCACAGCAAGGTAAAGTAAACAACAACAATTTCCAACTAAAAGAAATGTGAATTTGAAGCATAATAAACAAGAGGCTCTTTGAAAATAATGAATAATGCAAGCATACATTCAATAATTTTGCATAGGAAGAAGCAATTTACACACCATGAATGAAGCACCAAATGTATGTCTTTATTGCATCAATAATTTGACCCTTTGCATTGATTTGTGATTACAATATATAAAATTTGATCCACAACTTTGAATTCTAAATTTAGGGCATCAGACAAAAAAAATAAATTAAACTAAAACTTTTCTGAAAGGGAAACTACTCTTAGTTGACACTAGATAAATTGCATGGATCCATGAATCCATTTACAGTCAGCTTGCCCATGCAAGGAGGGTCAAACTCGTCAAGAATCAAGACAAAATAAGGAGGGTTTCTTCTAAAAACTTGGAGTCTTCTTCTTGTTCCTTGGAGCCTTTCTCAAAATCTTCATCTGGAAGCTCTTCTAGCAGTGGAGACTGATAGGGGACCCTTAGTCCCTTAAAAATGTACTCAATTTTACCATCAATTTGATCTAGAGTTCAACTGGTGTGAAAAAATGTGATCTAGCTGGAAACACCCAATTTTTTGGACCCCGACCTCTACTCCAAAACCTTTTAGTGTCAAAAAAATTCTAAGTGTTTAATATCAAAACTCTGGTCTGAAGTTCAGATTTGTCGGAGGCCAAAAAGGCCGAAATATCTGGAAGGCTGAAAGGCCAAAAACCTAGAGTGCCAAAATTTTGGAAGGCCAAAAGGCCAAAAACCTGGAGGGTCGAAAGTTTGGAAGGCCAAAAGGCCAAAAACTCAGAGGGCCAGAAGGCCAAAGCTGTCCTACTTGTGGGGCTGAAAGGCCAAAAGGATGAAATACTGAACTCTGCCTTAGGGAATTCTACCTAGTTGTTTGGAGATTTCTTCTTCAAAATGTTTCAATGGTCCAAAGGGTCAGTTTGGGAATATTTTTGGGCGTGCAGCCCGGAGCCTTTGTATGACCTCCTAAACTTTCTCGTAGTTTATCTTCTTTCTTTTTACCCTGTTGATCTTTCACTCTTGCTTCTCCTTGAAGGTAGTTAGTTTGGAATAAAAGAACTGGATCTCCTCTACATGATTTTTCATCTTCATCATTTCTTCCTTTGAATAAAATAATTGTTGTAGGGCTTCCTTGGTCCCTACACTTGCCATGATGTCCCTAAATTGTTGGACCACTTCTTTAGATGGACATAAGACATGTTTAGCTTCATCTTGATATAAATCAAGGTAGATCCATGTGAAGAAGATATCTATTTCTTCCACTGATTCCAGGACCTCTTTCTTCTTATCCAGTATGGAAGCTTGACATTTTTCATAAATGACAATTATCTTGATTATGTACTTGATCCATGTCTCAAAATTTTCTAGCTCCTCACCTTCATATATCTTCACCAGGATCTGGAAGCGTTGTTTTTTGATGATCTCTAAATCTTAGAGCGTGGCTCACCATTTGTTTGTCTCAGACTCAAGGCCACCCTCATTAGTCATCAAATCAATCAAATTTGTAGCCTCTATTAGAATAACCCTATAAGTTTTGAATATTTGCTGGATGACACCTTCCCCGTACTGCTCAAAATCTTCCTTCCAATCTGCACTTGCTTTGATGAAGGATGAGGTTAAACCTGCCGACAAGTATTGAGTGTTTATTTTATCCAACACTGCCTGTAATGAAGCCTCTAGGCAGTTGGGGTCAATGGGACCAACCATTTTGTGAAAGAACCTCTTCAAGGCTTCATTCTATTATGTCAAGGTTTTTATAGTCTCTTCATCCTTACTGTAATACCCACCTCTTGGGTTGCTTTTCAGTTTTGGTTGCCGATCTTGTTTAGGCTTTTTCATGTATGTGTGGTTTATTTCAGATGGTTTAAAGGATATTTATGTATCACATTTGAGTATGTTATTGATTCATTGCGTAGAGTGTTATATCTCCTATTTGCATATGATTTATGGTTATTTCATGATGTTGATGTATATGTTAGGATGTCATTTTGATTATGGTTTTTTGACAATACTGACCCTAGAGTTATATGCACATGGATCATTTGTATGTTTTGCGTTACTGTTTGACATGCTTGATATGGTATGGGACAGAGTCGTAGTTACTTGCTTCGGTGAGATCCACATGATAAACTAGTCTCAACCATTGTTTGCTATATTATATGCATGTATACTCATCTTTGTGATGACAGGTTTGCAGGTACCGAGCTACATCTTCCCTAAATTGGCAGGAGTGAGCGTGCCCTATCGCAATATCTCAATGGTAAGAGAGGGGAGATAGTATTCAGGTCCAAATCCACACCCTAAACCCATATTTTGTCCTATTGATGGACA
>MU224173.1:1246971-1278091 GCA_018584345.1 Thuja plicata
AACACTCAAAGGACTCCTATTTCAAGATTGAAGCATTTATCATTACACCATCACCTAATATCAGCTCAAAATGAAGAAAATCAAGCTTTCCTCTACTACAAGAAGGACAATCTAGTTGCAGATTTTTGTAATTACCCCAAGTAAAGATTAAAGGGGGGTGTTAGAATTTGTAATCTTTCCTTGGTGTATTTATAAACCAAGGTTAGACTATTAATCCTTACTTTTTGTAATATATTAGGATATAAGCCAAGGTATCCTAATATACTTATTTTTGTCTTCTTTCCAGTACATTCTATTTCGTCCTCTAGTGGAATATGTGAGGACAAATATTTATTGTAATTTGTAAATTAGTTTATTCCTCCTTAAGAGGAATCTCACACTTGGCCCACACACACTTATGAATGGTTGCATTCATAGACTTGGGATTTACATTCTAACTCCTCTCTCTCATCTTTATTTAAGAGATGGCCCTCCTCTCTCATTTCTAATGAGGTTTCTTCCTCTTCTCAATTATTGTATGAGCATTTCTCTCTCTCTCTCTCTCTCTCTCTAGGCTTTTTTATGCCTCCTTCATAATTCATAAGGGGTTTTCTTTGCTTTCCCCTTTCAAATTCTTGTCTCCTCCTTACTTATTTTGGTGTATGCTCCTAGTTTTTGTGCTAATTCATGGTAAATTCCCTACTCCTCGCTCTTGAGATAAACAATTTCCTGTAATTCCATACTTTGTTCTTTATCATTTTAACAGTTAGGGTTAACTAAGGTTGGAAGAGAGAAGGACCACTTGCTTCATATCTAGTTGCATAACCCATCATATCCGAGCCTTGGTCCGAGAAACCTTCTAGACCCTCAAAGTATGATATTTGGAACTTATCCAATCCTAGAGAATCTAAGGGGTTATCTTTCTCTTTAGGATCCTCCTACTATTTCTGACTAATCTCCTTTTCTCTCCTTTTCTGAGACCTTTTCCTTTTGACTAGAGGGACCTCTTCCTCTTCCTCTCCTTGCGGGTCTTCCTATATAGTTTCTAATTGTAGAGATGCAAAAGCCTTCTTCCGCTTGTATGTCTTCTTCCCCTTTCTGGTGGCAGGAGGAGATTGTCCAAAAGTATAGGGTCCTTCATCTGGTGCAACCTGTGTTGGCCCTGTGGGAGGATCTATTTGTCTGGTCATTCTTGTCTTAGGAGCCTTGGGCCTTGGGTTTGACCCATACTCTACTGCACGTTCATGGCCGTATACCATGCTTGGCTTTTGTGGCAGTGCCTTCTTGTATTGTGGTACTGTACTCTTCTCTCTACATTGTTTATCCACTTTCTTGGGTGGATCCATTAATGTTTTCATAGGTATTGGGGTCATCTTGTAGGGCCTCTTAATCCATTCTTGCATTGTTCTCATTACATGCCTTGCCTGAAAATCAATATCATCATTTTCATCCTTATCAACCTCCACATTCATGATGGGCATGTCATATATCTTGTCATCTATGTAAATGGCCTCCAAGACTTCATCCGAGTCATACTTCCAAACTTTTGGGGGAATACGAGTCTTTAAGACTTCCATTTCCAAGGTAAGGGTCATTCTACAATAATCCAAGATTCTGACCTCGTGATCATCTACATAGTTCATCCAGTGATCCTCCAAGTGTGGTTTGTGAATGTATAATTTTCCAATAATGTGGCTATAAGTGCCAATAGGGTCAAAATGAGGCCACACTGTCTTGTAAAGCTGCAGGGGATAGTTGTCCCAATCAAAAGCCAAAGATTTACAAACCTTCATATCTTGTAGGGTATATGGTCCCAATGAGATGGGAAAATCCGAGCAGTGCTTCTTCTTGTGCTTTATGTGTTCATATGCATCTGCGAGTTGCCTGGCCATCTCCAAAATGATTATCCAATCTGATGGATATCTGGGCAACTTCTTTGGATTCATAGTTGATCCTGCTATCCGAATGTATGTGAAGGTTCTGAATTGTATGTAATAGGCACCTATGGCCCTCACCTTGGCGACCGCTTCTTCTAACATCCTTTCTAAAAAATCACCCTAAATAGATTGGATGATTGCAAAAATGAAGGCATCATTGACTATTTGGTAGTTTGGGCTATCTTCTAACATTTTTTCCCTTTTCTGTAATTGGGGGTATACAATGTGAGGCCATGCATTGGGATCATTTAGGTTTCCCCTCTTGATGAGTCCTGGGTAATCTGCCCTTGCTGCAAGTAGGTACACTACGTAAGTACTCATATAAAACTTAGGGTTGTGTTTTACCACCACTAGTTGTTCATCCAACTTGTCACGAATGATGGTTCCCCAATTGAACATAGATCTGTGGCCCTTGAGACTTTCTATTAGGAGAATCATCCAATTCTCCAATTGGAATGATTGCAGTAACCCATATACTCAGCTTATCATTGTTATGGCTTCCTTGATGTCATCTTCCATGTATCCTCTCCTTAAGTCTATTTTTTCTAGCTTATTTTTGGGTAGAGGTTGCTCGAGGTAGTGGTAATTGACTATTTCATAAGCTTCTTCTCCTTTATTTCTGAACCACAAGTTTCCCTTGTCTATGAAAAAATCATAGAACTTACCTACACCTTTGTGAAGGTGGAAGACATCCTCTATGACATCTAGCCTAATATCCAATACCACTTGGCCTTCTGTATGCTGAACCACCCTTTTTTTGGAGTCATAATGGTTTTCCAAGGTCATGATCAGTTTAGGTGAGGACACGGCCATGGGGTGTGTTGCTGCGCTGACTAGTCCTGCTAATACCAAGGAGGTACAATCCTCTGACACCCCAACTAGTTGGGCACACCTTGTCAGGAATTCATCCCAATCAACATTCTTGATATCAGTATCGGTGATTTCACTATGCTTGTTGCCAATCTTGGAAGGGGGAGTGTTCCTCTTGTACAGGTACTTCATGGGTGTAGCAATCTTTTTCTCAGGCATTCCTGTAATAAAAAAATGCAAGTATCAGTATCTTCTTTGAAGAACAAATGGAAAGAAAGATAACTAAATTAAGAAGACAGAGAAAAAACCCTCTAAGTAACTAGGAATGCAAGTTTTTTGCACTTTCAGCTCTTTTAGGGTTTCGGGCGTCGAAGACTAGTTCGGAGGCTAAAAAGGCTGAAAGTGCAAAAAGCCACCATTTAAAGAGTGAGTTTCTTTGGACCTTTCGACATCTGAAAGTCTGAAGGTTTTGCGAACACCAAAAATCCAAAATCATGAAGCTTGAAGACCAGGTCTCGGAGATTCAGACTTGTCAGAATTTCGGACCTTTCGGAGGTCCGAAACGCTGAAAAGGCCGAATCTCCGAAATCCCGATCAGAAAGACAGGAATTTTAGGGATTCATTCTTGTCATAATTTTGGACTTTTCAGAGGTCCAAAATGCCAAAAGGGCTGAATCTCTGAAATGGAATAGACTACAACCAAACCTAGTTTTCAGCCTTTTTGAGGTTGAAAACCTTCGACAAAGGTCGCGACTGAACAAAACCATAACACAAAAAACTAGAAAGGGAAAACCCAACCTGACATGGATGGACCTCACACTAAACACCAAAGGTGCCAAAGGCCCTCAGGGACCCTGAAAACCTAAAACCAAAACTACGAGGAGGGAAAAGAAAACATGAGGTAGGAAAGAAGGAAACATACCTTAGAGGAGCTAGGAGCAGGGGAGGACAACACAAAAGAGCTTCGAGGCACGCGTGATCAGTCTCAAGATCAAGGGAAAAAATGTTGAAGTCATAATCTCTTGAGGAGTTTGGAGTTTGAAATATGCAAAGTGACTTTGAATTAGGGCCCTTTTTCAATTTATAACCCGCAGGCCTTACGTCAGCACTTTCAATATTTTTTGGGTCTAAAAAACCAAAAGTCTGGAGGTAGACACCTTTGACCTTTTGGTGTTTTTAGAGGCTGAAAACACTAAAAGGGCTGACTTTCGGCCTTTCAGACATTTTGGTACTTTTTAGTACCATGATCCTTTGAAATGCCAAAAAAGGGTGTTCTTCCTTGTTTTATCATGCTAACACCCATTCTTATTAGACTGACCGAGCGAGGACTAAAGGGGGAAAAACAAGACCAAAAATCTAAATGGTAAAAAAATAGGAGGGTCCCCATGGTCAGAGGACCAAAAATGGAGTGTGTGTTGTGGACCACAACATGCTCCTTCTCTCACTCTGTGTGTTTTGGCTTCCTTATTGTTGTGTCTGCAAGTTGGTTTGGTACTTGGGAGTACCCTTGGCCCCACCTACTATCCCTACTTGCATCAAGTGATATCAGAGAATTGCGAAGATCTAAGTTCATTCTTGTAAACCCTAACTCTAGTTGGTGATATTGTTGTGGGGCGGAAAATTGTGATCTGACCTAAAATTGTTGAGGGATTCAAGATGGTTCATGGGAGAGGAAATGCAGATCCAGGTCTAGGTGATATGCTTAGATAGATGGCTGGAAGATTGGAAGCTATTGAGACAGCCCAGTGCAGAGGAAGACATCTTGAGGATGTTAGTGATGATGAAGTTGAAGAAGTTCAAGGTGGAGTTGTACCTGCACTTGTTATGGATCAGGAAGAAGAGAGATTGCTACGAGCATTGACAAGTTTAAATTCAACACCTCAGTTTAATCCTCCTGAGTATAGTGGAAAGTTGGATTATGATGAATTGATATATTAGACGACTGAGATGGAAAAGTACTTTGAATATGAGAATGTATCAGAGGACAAGAAAGTTAAGATTGCAAGCACAAATTTGAAAGGTAATGCATTCTTGTAAAGGGAACATATGCAATTGGATCGAAAGAAGAAAGGTAAAGAGAAAATCAAGGTATGGGATAAGATCATAAACAAATTGAAAGACAAGTTTCTACCTTGTGATTATTAGATTAACCTGATTAGGAGAATGCAAAGTTTGAAGCAGAAAGATAGATCAATGAAAGACTATACTGAAGAATTCTACAGATTGGACATCAGATCTGGACATGTTGAAGATGAGATGGAAAGAGTAGCAAGATACCTTAATGGATTGAGAGGTTCCATACAAGATGAGATCAGTTTCATGAAGATGGAAAGAATTGAAGAGATATATCAATTTTCCCTAAAAATTGAGGAAATTTTGAACAAAAGATATGAACAAAGACAAAGAGGAAGAGGTGGTAGATTCCATAGAGGAAGAGGTAGATCTCATGGTGAGAAAAGTAGATCTGAACCAGACAAGTCAATTTCAGACACATCACAAGACAAAGGAAAGACTGAATGGAAAGGTGGAAGTTCATATCGAGGAAGAGCCAATTAATCCTAAGGTGATTATTGATGAGCTATAACTGATTGAATGTTTGAAGATGTTAAGTTGATGATCACCAAGCTGCAAAAATTTAATGCAATACATTAAAATAGTTAATGTATTGTATTGCCATTGATGTCACCTTGATATAATTTGATTAGATATATATAGTGTCAAAGACTTCAAAGAAGCAGAGAGATAAAGGTTATGCTATCAGTAATGCATAAAAGTTTAATATGCACTAAGTGACAAAAAACACCGACGAATAGTGTACCCTGATAGATAGAGAAACTCAAGAGAAAAGTCACAATGATACCCGAGCAAGAAACCTGAGAAGTAATTACTAATGAGATGAATCACAGTGTTACACGAGGGATAGACAACCCCAATGAATACACAACCCTAACAAATAGAGATGCCCGAGGACAACTAAAGTTGAGACCGAGCTAACAAGGAGTTAAACACCAAAAATAGCTGAAGTTCAGAAATGACAAAAGACTTAGCTAGAAAAAGCTAAAAATGGAGTTAACTAGTTGATTACATTATTTTTATCGATAAGTTAAAAGCCAGAGATAAGCTAGAGTTTTAAAGCTGTTTTATTCCATTTGTCTAAGACAAATCTATGGGATAAAACTGAAGTAAAGATTTAAAGAAAGAAAGGTGAGAATTGTGGATCACACCAAGAACAAGAAAGTCAAGGACTTAGAAACGGTGAAATAATGTCTATAAAGAGATGAGATAATTCATTATGAATTAGGGGAGTGAATAGACAAGAGGATGTTGAAGAGAAACTGATGAAAAAATAAGTCTTCATACAGACCTTATCAAACAAGCTAAAGATTTCTGCGGACATCGAGCAACAGAGAAGCATAGCATCACTGAGAAGAAAGAAGTGGAAAAATTATTGAAAGGAAACATTGATCAAAATGGTATTATGAGCTTACAATAGATCTAAAAATCTTCAAGTCTAAGTTGTTTATATGAGTAGATCATATACTTTTTCAATTTAACCATTTATTCAGAAAGTCTCTTAACTGAGCAGGATCTAACAATCCTTTATATATTGAGATACATCCCGAGTATCAAAAGGTTAATTCATGAAGATAGCATAGTGAAATGCCAGATATCAAGTGATTAACTATTAGTGATATATCCTCTAACAAGGTCGCACTTAACAATGTGTTTGTAACCTTTAATAGGGTTGGCTCTTCACTGAGCTCACTTCAGAAGAGTGAAAAATTTGGGTTACTGGTCCCAAGTGGTTTTTCCCTTAACAGGGTTTCCACGTTAAAAATCCATGTGTCAAATGTGTTTATGAGTCATTGATGTCATGTTTTTATTTACACATTACTAAAATAGGATTGATCGGTATACACTAAGTTATTTACTATATTTTGGTAAATAATAGACTTCTAATCGGTAAATATTAAGAATAAGGTTTAACAGTGAACTCCGAGCAGTAGTTATTTGATTAGATTATTTCAAGGAATACATCTTGTACGATTGAAGATAACTAGAGGCTTATAATTTTGGTAATAAGTTTTTTGGTTAATTTATTGGAATATTTTTTAGGCCACTGATTCACTCCCCCCCCCTCTCATTTATTCTAATAGTTATAGCAGAAGAGGGTTCCAAGTAACTTGTTATAATTGTGGTGAGGAAGGACATAAATCCTTTGAGTGTACACATGCAAGAAAGAAAGTTGGAAGTAGAATAAATGCTTTGGTACAAGAGGAGTCACAAAACTAAGCTGAGAGGGAATGAAATCTCATGATTTGAAGGATACTATGGAGTGAGAAGGATAAGCAAGGTCCTGTCAGGAAAAGTTTTTTCAAGACCAGATGTAGATTTGCAGACAAATTTTGGAAGGTAATTTTTGATAGTGGAAGCTTGAAGGATATAGCATCTGAGGAAATGGTCACAAAGTTGTAGTTGGAAAGAATGAAGCATCCAAATCCCTATCAGATCTCATGGATCAAGGATGAGCACACATTAATGGTGAGTGAACAATGTTTTGTGAATCTGAAAATTGAAAAAATATTATGATAAGGTGTTGTGTGATATTATGTCAATGGATTGTTGTCACATTTTGTGGGTAGACCTAGGAAATATGATAGACATGCTATGCATGATGGAAGATTGAATAGATATTATATTTGGGTTCATGGTAAGAAACAACTTGTGTTACCTTTGGTTGAATAATCTATTCGGTGAGATTTTTACATCTGTGAAAGTTTGTTTTATCGAAGGCAAACAATTTGTTAATAATTTGAAAAGAAATGATATTTGTTGTGCTTTGATTCCTAACCAATCGAGTAAGACTATAGAAGATGACATTCCTATAGAAGTTGAGAAGTTACTCACTGAGTACAAGGAGATAATTTTAGAGAATGTACCTAATGGTTTTCCACAAATGAGAGATATCATTCATTGTATGGATCGGATTCCTAGAACTAGTTTACCGAACAAAGTACCACATAGGTTAACACCGACCCAAAATAAAGAGCTTAACCAAAAATTCCATGAAATGTTGAACAAAGGTTTGATTCAAGAAAGTTTGAGTCCTTGTGCAGTACCAGTTGTATTGGCACCTAAGAAGAATGGAGAGTGGAGAATGTGTACTGATTCTAGAGAAATCAAGAAGATCATAGTGAAGTATAGGTTTCTTATACCGAGAATAGATGACATAATGGATTGTTTGAGTGGAGCAAGATATTTTACCAAATTTGATCTAAAGAGTGGATATCATCAGATCAGAATCAGAGAAGGTGATGAATGGAAGACTTATTTCAAGATAAAGGAAGGTTTGTATGAGTGGTTAGTTATGACTTTTGGTTTAAATAATACACTGAGTACATTTATGAGGTTAATGAATGAATTTTTGAAGAAATTATTGAATAAATGTGTGATTGTATACATAGATAATATTTTGATATTCAGTAAGACTAGAGAAGAGAATTTGATGCTTATAAGGAAAGTGTTCCAAAGATTAAAAGAGGAAAAGTTGTTGATAAATCTGAAAAAGTGTTCCTTCATGAAAGAAGAACTTGGGTTTTGTAATTTCAGTTGATGGTTTGAAGATGGATCCTGAGAAGGTTGAAGCTATACTTATTTGGCCTACACCTGAGAATGTCATTGAGGTAAGATCATTTCATGGATTGGCAAGTTTTTATTAGAAATTTAAGTTCTATTTGTAATGCTATGACTGAGACAATGAGAGGAGACAAAAGAGAATTCAAATGGACACATTGAGCTGATAAAAGTTTTGACACTTTGAAGCTGAAGGTTGTTGAATTACCTATGTTAGCCTTACCTGATTTCAATAAGGTATTTCAAGTTGAGTGTGATGCAATCGGAAGTGCAATTGGAGTTGTGTTGCTTCAAGAAGGTAAACTTGTTGCTTTCTTTAGTGAAAATTTGAATGATGCCAAAAGGAAATATTTTTTATATGATCAAGAATTCTATGCTATTGTTCAAGCTATGAAGAAATGGAGACATTATTTGATGCCAAATGAATTTGTGGTGTATACTGATCATAAGGCTTTACAGTATTTGGGGAGTCAAAATAAGTTCAATTAGAGACATATGAAATGGGTAGAGTATTTGCAGAGTTTCACATTTGTGATTAAACATAAGAGTGGAGTTTATAATAGAGTTGATGATGCATTGAGTAGAAGATCTTTGTTGACTGAAATGAGAATTGAAGTTATTGGTTTTGATGACATGAAGCATTTGTATGAAAATGATCTTGATTTTTCTAAGCAATGGAGAGTGTGCAGAGCACCTAATTCAAATCAATAAAGTAAGTATGAAGATTATTTCATTTAGGAAGATATGTTGTTAAAAGGTATTCAGTTGTGCATACCAAGAGTATCAATGAGAACTAATTTGATTAAGGAGAAACATAGTAGTGGATTGGTTGGACATTTTGGTATTGGTAAAACAATGAGTTTTATGAAGGAAAGGTACTTTTGGCCTCAATTGTATAAGGATGTTCAGAAATTTGTGAAAAGTTGTGGAGTTTGTCAAGTTGCAAAAGGAGTAAGTCAAAATACTAGATTGTATACACTGATTATTGTTCCTGAGAAACCTTGGAGTAATATTAGCATGGATTTTGTTCTTGGCTTACCGAGGACAGAAAGAGGTAATGATTCCATATTTTCTATTGTGGATAGATTTTCAAAGATGAAACATTTTGTACCATGTAAAAAAACATAAGATGATGTACATATAGCAGATCTTTTCTTCAAGGAGATTTTCAGATTGCATGGATTACCGTGGAGTATCATCTCTGATTGAGACAATAAATTTGTTAGCTATTTTTGGAAAACACTTTGGAAAAAGTTGGATACTAATTTGAAATATAGTTCTAAATTTCATCCATGGACTGATGGACAAACAAAGGTTGTAAACTGAAGTTTGGGTAACTTGTTGAGATGCCTAATTGGAGACACACCAAGTAATTGGGATTTGATGTTGGCACAAGAAAATTTTGCATACAACGGTTCAGTGAATAGAAGTACTGGAAAGACACCTTTTGAGATTTTTCATGGCACACAACTGAGAGGTATATCAGACTTGAGAGATATTGTTGGAGAAGAGAAAAGAAGTGTCGAAGCAGAGGAATATGTTGAATTCATGAAGACATTGCATGAAGATGTAAAATAGAAGCTGGAGAAAAGAAATAAGAAGTACAAGGATAGTGCAGATAGATCAAGGAGACATAAAATTTTTGAATTTGGTGATGCAGTAATGATTCATTTGAAGAAAGGCAGATTTCCTATTGTAACATATGGAAAATTGAAGTTGAAGAAATTTGGTCTTTGCAAAATATTGAGAAGATTTAAAAGTGGAAATTCTTATGAAGTATAATTACCTGATGACATGGATATATTACCCATATTCAACATTTCAGACTTGCATGATTATCATGAACCTGATGAAGAAGTGACAGTACCGAGTGATTATCCTAAGAAACAGATAGAGGAATTTGAATAGATCTTGTAACTGAGAATTTATAGAAGTACAAGAGGAAAGGAATACATGGAGTATCTGGTAAAATGGAAGAACGGACCGATTGAGGACTCATCTTAGATTTCTCAATGTAAGTTAGATTCATTTTAGGTTGGACCATATACATGATTCAGGGAATCATTTCTTGTAACCCCGGGTGTCTGATGTAGGAGCATCTTGGGTCCTTGGCAATCCTGCTCAACCAAAAATTTCTTTAGCTTGTTTGGAAGCTGCTCGGTTAAGTACTTTGTTACCCTATTCCTTGGGTATGCTTGTTCTGAGTTGGTTTTCTATTGCTCGGGTAAGCTTGTTTCAAGTTTTTTTTTCTGTTCCTCAGGTATGCATGTCTTGATTTGTTTTATGTTTCTTGGTGATCTTTGTTCCCGAGTTGTTGTTGTTGCTCAATTGTTTGCTTCTAAATTGTTTATCTTGATCTGGTCAACTTCTACATTTAATTTTGGTGGTGTAATTAATGTGGGGTCTCTCATTGGGATCTGTGTGGACCTAAATCTAACTCTCTCTTATGGATTTGAGCTTTGACCTCTTTCATGGACTCTTGTATATATTTGTTTCTTTATTCTTAGTTTGGGAGGAAGTTCGGAGAGGATGGTAGAATTGGATGGAAGATTATCTGTTGAGATATTTTAAGGCAGTTTTGTGACCTCGCATGTATGAGGATCATTTCTATAATTCATTAAATGTATATGGCCAAAACTGAGAAGGCCTTATAGCCCAGCATGTAATGAGTTTGAACAATTAGTGAAATATATGATATATGTTGCTCCTTCTCTCACTCTATGTGTTTTGGCTTTTGCATTATTTTGTCTGCAAGTATCTTTGGTACTTGGGAGTGCCCTTGGCCTCACCTACTATCCCTACTTGCGTTAGTAAGTAATATAGGTATTCACTTAACATGATTGACTGGTCTAAATTAACACACTCATATAGTACTATAGATGATGAAATACATCCAAATAATAAGGAAGAATAACTACACAAGCCTATTTGGATTGAAAATACGTAAATAACAACTTCTATTAAATAAGGAAATTGTACAATCATAGAAGATAATTTTGTATACAAGGTAGAAAAAGAGATCTTGTGAGAATATACAAATTTTTCCTCTATAGGGTTGAAGCATAACTTAGATAGTACATGAAGTTAAAACCCTTACTAGGGTTGAGTTATAGAAAGAGAATAGACTAGAAGGAATATGATCACAAAAGCGACAAGAAGAAGTGGCCATAATGAATGTCTGCTATAAAAGAATGTTCCCACAACCATAAATGACCCCCAACAATAACTATGGCATCTAAATTCTTCAATATATACTTTAATGGCATGTATTATCTGGCCTTCATCCCTACAAAAAATAATCTTCCATTAAAGAATGGTATCAACGGTTGTCAGAATGAGATCCCATCAAGCATTAATGACATTGTTTGGAAGTGGATGATAGTAGTAGATAGGTCAATATAAGTAGATGAGATCATTTAATGCTCTTTTTAAAATACTATGAAAACTATTGTCAACCCGCATCAATGAAACAAGTTACATCAAAAAAGTGTAGAAACTACTAGTTGAACACAAAAGCTCATCAAAAGATCATTGTTGAAACATGGGAAGAGCCCATCAAATTCCACCCTATCGATAAAACTATGGTGTCAATGAAAGATAAAACTACTTGATTGAATAATAAAGTTCATCAAAAACACCTAGAATATCAGTGAGACATCATCCAATGCTATCCATCGACATAACATACACTATCGGCCCACATGAATTTTTCCTGTCTGATAATAAATGCTACACCAATGAACTCATCAAAAAAAAAAAATTCGATGACACCGTTGAGCTATTTAATAAAAACCCATCAGAGAGACCTCCACAAATGGCTCATAGAAAGATAATTTTGGCAAGACCCAAAGTTTTCTTTCTGAAACACTTCATTATTGTTGTTTAGTTGTTTCAGACTTTAGGATCCAACAAGACTTCAGAAAGCATCTAATTTTTCCATCGATATTTTTTATGAAGTCACTTCTTCCTTAGAAAAAAAAAGTGGCCCATGTGCTATAGTTCAAAGAGAGTGTAGGAATCCAACATGACTACAGGAAGAACCTTTGGAACCCAAAGATAGTTCCTGCAATGTTGCATTTTCCTGTCGGTGAGCCACTTACACCTTTTTACTTTCTTTTCCTTTTCTCAACTGTGCTTTCAGAAACCAAAGAGAGTTATAAAAGTTTCTTCAAAACCCAAAGATAGTTCCAGAAGGGAAACTTAAACCCAAAATCCTAAAAGCGGTGAAAACCAAGTAAAGCATGCAACTTATAAAAGACTTTTCAGAGGCCTTAGGCATTTATATGATTTCTCCATTCTTCTCAACCTCCAACTTCCTTCTATGATTTGATGAACTTAATTGGTGTACATAATTTTTTGTTTGTCGATGCCCACCACTACTTGCCTTCACAAACTACATATCAACGAGTCCTTAGTCTAAAACCTTTGCTACATTTTCAGTACTGAGAAAACCCTATCACCAAGACTTACCCTAATGAAACCTAATTGGGGTTACATGGGTAATTGGAATGCACAGTTTAGCTACTTCTGATTGTCGATGAACCCTTAGATTAGCAAGACACCGACTAATAAATCTCATTGGTGAAACAGAGATCAACTACACCAAAATTTGCATCTTTATCCTGATGATCAACTTGTTGGAATTTTGGAGAAACAACAGACAAGTAAGACCAAAAACCTCTTGTTGATCCCTACTGAAGCACTACATGTATAGTTTGGTGTAGCATAAGAATTTTACACTAAAATGCTTGATCTGAAGCATATTTGTAACTAGAATCCTATGATGACAAAAAAATCATAAGATCTAGTGGGGACCAAAAATGGTCAACATTTATGGAGACTTCAAGGGGTATATTACTACTAAATTCAAAATTCCAATAGCCAAGAAATCCATTGGGCACAAATTCAAATAGATACTTGCAACTTCCTTCTTTATAACAGAACTCAAAATTTTCCATTTCCAGGAAATAGTTATTCTCGTGCACTTTCTGAAAAAAACATGAATTTTAATTTAATATGTACAAAATCTTCACTTTCTTTTAAAATAAAATCTTAAGATGAATTTCAGTGACTAGAATGGGAAGAAATTCACCATCGGGCCTGGATAGCTGAAAAGAGTTTGTCTCTTTCCAATTGGTAATAACATATGGGCTACTCCACATAGCATAAATTTTGGAGTATCTTCCTATTTTAGCTTTGTATGCATCACATTAAAGGACAAGGTCACTTTCTTTAAAGTCTCTAAAAGTAACCTTTTTTTCAAAGCTCTTCTTGACCTATTGTTGATGTGCTTCAAGTTTCCTTATAGACTTATTTCCAACTTCTTTAAGCTCTATTATCTCTACTAATCTGACTATCATAGCATCACCTTCACCTAGCTCCAATTGATGAACTTATTTAAGATAAGGAAACTCAAGTGAAAGAGGAACTCTTGCCTCTCTTCCATAAACTAACATGAAGGGTGAGCTTCCAATGGATCTCCTAGTTGTAATCCTATCAGCCCATAAGGTTGTCTTTAATTTGGTGTTCCAATTCCTTTGGTTATCTTTAATTTTCCTTTTAATGATCCTTATGATATTTGTATTAGAGGATTCAGTCATACAATTCTCTTTGGGACAATAATTTGAATAAGTCTTCAAATATATGACATGTTCAAATTCCCAAGGGCTAATGTGAGCCCCAAAAAAAGATTTAGCGTTATCTCATATGATAGTGGAAGGAGCACCAAATCTAGTTGTAATCCCATCAAGAATTCCACCACTGAATTCTCAATGACAACCTTCAAGGCTATTACCTCCTTTCACCTTGTAAAATAATGTGGATGTCAAGATATACTTGTGACTAGAGCTAGATGGTGGGTTTATTGGACCAATAAAATCCAAACCCCATTATGTAGAAGGATGGTTTGATTGAATAAGATGAAGAGGAAGGACAACCAATATTTTTTTACTTGAGAAGAAGGCACAATTCTTATATTTTCTCATGCATTAATGAGAATCCTTGAATAATGTTGGCCAATAGTAACCAACCCATTATTTTCATGGCTATCACGCTTTTTGAAAAATGAATGCCTAAAGGGCCATCTTGAAATTCTTCTAACGGCCTACTAATCTGATTTGATTTGACATATCTTAGTAAGACTCCATTGGAGTCTTTTCTAAATATTATATCATCCACCAAGGCATACATAATAGATTGTAATCTGAATTTTCTCCTATTATCTTTGTTTAAGCCTCGTGGATATCTTCCTTCTATCCAAAATGGAGTCATGTCATACAACTAATCTCTCTGATTTCCATTCTCAGTTGGTTCCTAAGTTTGTAAAATAAAGGTAGCCTCTTTATGTGTCTCAAAAGACGAGACCATTTGTTCACATAGGACTTTTCCTCTCACAAGATTGGTGATATTTATTTCAATTTCATAGTCCACTACATTTGTAATCCATCCATCTGTTATCTCATTGATATCTTTATTTAAAAGGAAATCTTTTACACTTTCATGTGGAGCCAAGAGTTGGATCTTATTGTTAGACAATAAATGTCTGAATGTTTTGAGAGCTCTTATGACAGAAATAAATTTTATCTCCACATATTTTTATCTTCCCTAATATTCGTTAAGCCCCTCACTAAATAAATCAATGGGTTGCTCCAATTTTTTCAATTTAGTTGTGTTATAATAGTTGATATGCTAGATTCTCCTCCAAGAGTATACAGGATAAAATCCCTATCAAAATTAGGATTGACAAGAGTAGGATCATATGAAATTTCTATTTTAATCTCCTCAAAAATTTTCTTTCCTTCCTTGATCCATCTTAATTCTATGTTCTTCTTCAGCATACTCGTAAGAGGTTTAACCATAGTAGAAAGGTTGGGAATGAACCTTCTTAAAAAATTCATCCTACCAAGGAAACATGGTAGTCCTTTCTTGTGACTAGGAAGTGAAAGATTAAAAAAAGCCTCACTCTTTATAGACCTATAGTTAAGACATCCTTTGATACAATGTGTCCTAAAATATTTCCTTGATTAATTGAAAACACAAATTTGCTAGGATTAAAAGACACATTTGTTTGCATTTGATGAATACCTGTCTTAAATGATCAAAGTGGTCTGTTGCATACTTGGAGTAGACAATTATATCATCAATATATATATATATATATATATATATATATATATATATATATATATATATATCAGTACAAATTATGCAAATACACCCTTAAAGGCCATTTCCATCACCTTTCGGAAGGTGTAACTTGCATTAGTTAGCCCAAATGGAATTTTACAATAGGCATAGGTGCACCATTTAGTGGTAAATGTTGTCTTGTATTGGTCTTATTCTTGAACTAATATTTGGTTATAACCTAAATATCCATCTAGAAAATAAAATCATTAAGAACCACTAAATTTGGACAAAATTCACTCCATCAAAGGAAGGGGATGGTGATCTTTATGGGAATCTTTATTGAGGTCTCTAAAGTCTACATGAAACCTAATTTCTCCATTCTTATTCCTTACAGGAACAAGATTAGCTACCCAAGAAGAGTGCTTAATAGGAGATATTATATTAGCTTCTATGAGCTTGGACAATTCTTTTCTCATCAAGGGTTCAATCTTAGGATTTATTGTTCTATGTTTTTATCTAAATAGTTTTGCATTAGCATTTAATTCTATAATATGTTGAGAAATCACATCCTTGAACTCTTGACATAAATTAATAAAAATGGCTTGTTCATTCTCAGAGAATACATTTTCTAAATTAAGAGTCTTTCCATCGGTAATGGTGAATGGTCTATAGTCATCCTTCTTTGTAGCTAAGTTTAGACCTTTACTCCTTGCTTGATCATAAGATTGAAGATACCTTCCAGAGTGACAAACTTTAGGTATTTTATTAGAATTGAGCCTCATAATTTGATCACCATATTGACTCTGTAACTTGGACTCATATTTAGAAAAAACTTTTGCTTCATGTTGTAGGAAATTGACAATATGCAAATCAGAATAAAAAACTTTCCAATTTTTACAATTGTCTGGGACAAAAGGCCTTACAAAAAGTCTGATATGTTGTTCCTTCATGTATACAATGTGCTCTGGTATGTCATAATGAGCACCAATTGCCACAAGTCTATCAACATGTTTGTTTTAATTTCTTGGAACACTTTGAATGTTGAAAGGCCTCAAGTAGATCCAAAACTCTATGGTTATATTATTTGAGGAGGTTTTTCTATGTGACATTCTGATTTCTAATCTGAATAACAACTAGCTCACTATCTCCAAATACTTGTAAGGACTTTATACCTTTTCTTTGTGCAAGTTGGAGACCTTGGGCCAAGGCTTCATAATTAGCTAGATTGTTAGTGCAATTTAATTCAAGTCTATATTAAAAGTAGTATTTCTCCAAATTTGTAGAAACAAGAAATGGACCATCACCTGAACTATTCTTATTCCTTGAACCATCAAAGAAAAACTTCTCAATCCATTAGTATCTTCATATTCTTTAGTAATATTGGGGATAGAAGCATCCTCCTCATGTATGTAATAATTCCTAAGGCCTCTTCCTTCAATCTCTTTAAATAAAATTTAAAATCATTAGCCCACTCATCTGAAACATAATCCAAAACCTCTTTGAAGAGGGTAGAAAACTCAAGAACTAAGAATTCCTCCGCTTCTTTGTGGAGTGTGCAGTTCATATTTACAAAGATAGGTGTATAATGTTCTATATGATTGATATCCAATGGATCTAATTTTATGCAAGAATTTGTTCCATATCTAGTCCTAAAAAACATGTAGGACCAACCAGATACAATATAACCCCCTATCTTGGCAGTGAAGTCTCTAGAAAGGCAAAGGGAAAATGTGTAGGGAGCTTAATGAGTGATGTTTCTTGTATGATAGTGCAACCAGGGCATGCATGTAAGGTCTATTTAATATCTTTTAATACCCCAATGGTTTAGATATAAGTTCCATCTAGTTAGACAACCCCTTTAGTCACTGACTCATACTTAATGTCTAGAAAGCCTATGGCACTTTTTGGCATGACTGAGCTACTAGCTCCAAAATCTATCATACAATTGTGAATTGATTTATCTCCTATAATCAAAGAGAGATAAAATGGGGTGTGATTTTCTTTCTTACATGTATTTTCCTCTCTTATAGGTTGCACCAAACTTGTTTCTCCATTTGATGTTCTTGCTATCCAAATTTCCCCATACTGTCAAATTTGGCTACAAGTGGAGAAAATGTGGCTCCCACAAGGGTAGATCCCAGCTTATATGAATTATGCATGATTCCTTGTCTTAATCTTTCTCTCTACATTTTTTATAAGTCTCTAGTTTTCTCTTATCTAAGAGATAACCTAGGTGATGATTAAAACCCTAAGCAATTTGAGAAAAACCCTATTTCTCTAAGACTTGTTATTTTTCCTTGTTACCTTTTTCGAGTAGCTTAAGTGATCCTTTAAGTATGTGCGCTTTTCAAAATGTCCTTTGGTCTCTTGGTCACGTAGTCACATTGAAATTATAATGAACAAGTCATGCAGTCATGCTATATTTTCTATGAGGTCATTTTTCTCTGTGAGTGGGTGGGTGAATGAATTATCATGTGGTTGCACAGTCATGATAGTTTTGCATAATGTTACTTTCCAGATGCGATTGTGTAATCAAAGGAAAAAGATGTCATCACTCACTTTCCATCATAATTCACTTTATACCTTCCATCTCGCGAGTGTGTGATCAAGTAAAAGGATGTCATCGCTCACTCTCCAGGAAAATTCACTTCAAGCCTTCCAGCTCATGAGTGTGCGATCAAGTGAAAAAGAAGCCATCGCTCGGTCGCGACGAAATTTTACTTTATACCTTTGAGCTTGGGAGTATACGATCAAAGGAAATTCTATGCTCATTACTCACTCACTGAGCTATTCACTTAATATTTTTGTGATGTACGAGTGTGCGACAAGGTCTCTATTGCAGGATGAAATGTCATCACTCACTCGCCATGAGATTTTACTTCAAGTCTTTGAGCTCGCGAGTGTACGACCAAAGGAATTGTGTTCATGGCTCACTCGCTCATGTTTAGCATTAAGTCATAAAATCATTATGATTGTGAAATTAAGGAAAAAAGAGCTCATCACTCAAT
This sequence comes from Thuja plicata, assembly GCA_018584345.1. Lineage (NCBI taxonomy): Eukaryota > Viridiplantae > Streptophyta > Pinopsida > Cupressales > Cupressaceae > Thuja > Thuja plicata. The sequence goes on from MU224173.1 coordinate 1,265,465, forward strand.
CTCCATGTTTTTTCAATTTATACCATTGAGCTCACGAGTGTGCAATTAAAGGGTTTTTCATGCTTATCTCTCACTCGCACAGGTTAAAGACCATGTCAAAAAAGTTTTGCGAGTGCACGAGAAAAGGAAAATGGAGGTTTTCTCTCACTCATACAGGTTAAAGACCCAAATCAAAAGGTGCTACAAGTATGAGATAAAGAGAAAAATCTAGTTATCACTCAGTCGCCACAGGTTGAACATAAAAGAAGAAAAGTGTTGCGAGTAAGCGACTAAATAAAAGTAATTTCATGTCATTGCTGACTTACAGAGGAAGTTTTAAATACTTGGTTGATGTTGCGAGGGCATGATGGGGTGCCACGTGGCTAAATTAGATCTGATTTCAATGATAGAGTAAAGATGGAGATGGATATCGATGGCTTCATTTTAAATAGGATAACAAGTCTTCATTTGGGTCATTGATTGAGCATTCCATGCCACCTATGACCATTACATTTAAATATTCAAATATTCAAAAGATCTGATTTACAAAAATCATGGTGGTGGCATGATCTTTCAAGTTGAAGACAAAGAGATGGGTCGAGCGGACTTCTCTGATCACATTTATGGTGATTGGAAAGATATTCAAGATATATATGATCTTCTCAAATATTTTTACGATGCATTAATGAGAAGAATTAATAGTCTTAGGGTTTCTGAATAATTAATGAAATCTATTGTAGCCCTAATTCTTGAGAATTGGATTGAGTCCTAAACCTGCATGGTAGGGGAGCTTGTATATAAGTTGTTTTCAGTTCTTTTCTAGTTTAGTTTTTTGAGATATTTAAGATTTTTCTGAGACATTTTCTTTGTCCTCCAACTTTTCATAGCCATAATTCTCTGTTTTCCAAGCTTATACAAGACTTTTTGTGGCATTTTTCCTACCATCAAGTTTTCATATGGTTGGGATTCTTTCTGAAGAATGATATATTGATTGACTATTGAAGAAATTTGTGGATTATCTCAAGTTTTCCTTCTTTTCTACATTTTTTGTGTACTACTGTAGGTGATCTGATAAGCTTAGTTTTGTGAATTTTGTTCATTCCTAGCTATCTTTTCTCATTCATGTACCTATTTTCTGGAGTGGATGTCTATTTGCAGGTCATAATCTATGTATAATTCTTTGAAGCTATTTCTGTGAAACCTTCTCTTTCCTTCAATAGTTTCATCTCATACCTCTCTATGAAACATTTTTTGCAAACCTATCTTGACAATTTTACTTGTTATAGTTTCAGGGATTTCATGTTAATCCTTGGTCATTAGATTATGATTTATGTTACCTTCGATATATAACCTAGTAGGATAATTTTCTTTCAGTTATTTCCCTTTCATGCATTCCTTCTATCCCTTTTCCCTCCAATTTTATTTTCATTTCAAAAGAGCATATTAGGTGATTATCCAAGAGGAACCGACCTAGAACCCGGAGGCTTCACTTAAACTAGCAAAGGTCCCATAACCTTGAATTGATTCCCATGTTATACTAGATTATCAAGACTACAAGAGCTTTCATAGGGTGCAAAATTTAGTATATAATAGCTCCACTTGTTGTTTCTAGTCCCTTTTGACTCTTTATGGCCTTCAACTCCTCCAATAAGTCCAATTGTGGTGGAATTGAGAGGGTATCCCACATAGAAATATTGACATTGGGATTATTCATTTGATCTACAATATTCAAGGGAATTATTTATGATTTGGTATGACCCTTAATAATAATAGTGTCTAATTTTTTATCTAGAACATCATGAGACTCCTTTGGTTTCTTTCTATTCTAATTTATATGTTGATTTTGTATTGGGGCAGCAGAATCATATTGTATACTTGTTGCTATAAAAGGTGTACCTTCCTCAAAATTTGAAGCTTGATTAGATTGGGAAGGTGAAGCACTCTCCACTACTTTTTTATTTCTTCGAGTATTATAAGCTATGACATCATCACTCTCATGATTGGCAAACAATTATTCATTGGGCTGATAATTCATAAGAGTGAAATTTTCATGTGGTTGAAAACAAACATTGGGCTGATTTGCATCATACTTTTTTTCCATTTTTGGTTCATCTTGTGTGGTTAGATCTTGAGAAAAAATTTCCTTTTGGCAAATAAAATGCTCAAAAACTCAATAGCAAGTAGTACACTGCTCTTATGCTTGAGAAATGTTTTTTTGATTAGGAACAAGAGTTCTTACCGTATTTGGATTTGTATTTAAAGGGGAAGAATTATTTGAAGATTTACCTTGATTCCATTAACTTTGTCCTTGATTTGGTGTCCTATTGAGTGAATAATTTTGGTTATTAGGATGATAAGGTCTGCTACCTTGACATTGTTTCCTTCTGAGTTTTGTCACTTCATTTCCCATATTTTGCATCCCAAGATTGAAACCTTGCATCTTCTTCACTGTAGTCTCCACCACAGATTCAATTTTACTATTTGAAGATGTAGAATCTAATGGGGAAGCAATAAGAGGCTGACTTGTTTTTGTAATAGGAATGGGATTCATTGTAGGTTAATGTATAGGTGCATCTTGAAACATGGGCATTAGGGGCCTTGCAAATAGCTTCTCTCCTTAGAATAGGTATTTCTGTTCCCTTATAGCCATATCATATGTGGTTGGTAAAGTATCTCCACCCATTGTATATAGTATGGTATAAATATCACTGTTAAAAGCTCTAAGATAATTGAAGAAGGCATTACTAGTAGTAGGCTTTACTGAAGCAAGTATTCTATCCTATGTCTTTGGAATATGTAGTTGAAATATCTTATGAACTCATGGATGCCATTTTGATTTTAGTTAGCTCTTCCAAATGTGATAGGTGATCACTTTTATCTTCAAAATTTTTGCATAAAATTTCTCCCAAATCATCCCAATTATGGATAGATTTATTTGGTAATCCTCAGTACCACTACAAGGCTTTTCCTTTTAGTGATGATGTCAAAAGTATAACATCATCATCATCATCATCTGTAATGCCATGTATATTACAGATATTTGAAACTTCTTGAATATGTTCTATTAGGGAAATAGAAGTTTCACTAGTGAAATTTGATAAACACATAAGTGTAGACATTGGTATATTGTTTCTTTGGGATAAAATCAAAGGGCTACCACCATTAAAGGTAGAAAAAACATGATTTTTAGGGACAACAATATGGAATAATGATCTATTCAATTAAGCAGATGGGATCCTAGGTTGTTTTCTTATCAAAAGAAGAGTAGAAAGAGATCTAGTTGATTTAGGTGTTTCTTTAGAATCCTTAATTGGTGATAGATAACATCTATTATTTCTTCTTCTAGAAATTAAAAATGGGATTTGAACAAACTAAATGTTACCTCTAGAAGATTCCCTTGTCTATATCCTGGGCATGAATTGTAGGAACTTGGTCTATGAACCAAGATATAGAGATGGAGTCACCAAGTGCTTGAGTTTGAGCCTCTTGAAGGATTGAATGCTAAGAGAAGTACTATCTCTTCAGCATAAAATTTGAAATTATTTGTTTAACACCAACAAACCAGCAGGTCTCTTCTTGTAATATTGAATGAAAACTTGTCTCACCGAGCATGCCAAAAATTATTGTCACAAATGTTTGAACCCCTACCTAGATAGTGGTTAGCCACAAAGGAAATGTCATCAAACATAGAAACAATCTCTCAATGTACTTGATCAATTATATTTAATCTTCGGAGAAGTATGACTTCCTTTACAATCTAGATACACCTAAAACTACTACTTTTGAAGAAAAGGGTGAGGGATATGCTAAAAGGAAAAATATAGAAAAGGAAATGGGTTAATACACCAGATTGAATATTGATCTAATAATTCCAACAACAACACTTAAATATCAATAGAATTTACCAAAATAACACTACTCTCTGTATCTATCAACCTTAGAACATAATGAAAGTTAAGAGTTAATACAACTAGGTAAGGAATATAGGTATTAATTTAACATGATTGACTGGTCTAAATTAACACACTCATACAATACTATAGATGATGAAATATATCCAAATAATATGGTAGAATGACTACACAAGCCTATTTTGGATTAAAAATAGGTAAATAACAACAAATTCTATTGAATAAGGAAAATATACAATCATAGAAGATAATTTTGTAAAAGAGGAAGAAAAAGAGATTTGGGGAGAATATTTTTTTTTTCCTTTATAGGGTTCAGGCATAACTCAGATAGTACACTAAGTAAAACCCTTACTAAGGTTGAGTTACAGAAAGAGAACAAACCAGAAGAAATCCAATCTCAAAAGAGATAGGAAGAAGTGGCTATAATGAATGCCTTCTACAAAAGAATGTTCCCACAACCCAAAATGACCCCAAGAAATAACTATGGTATCTAAAGTCTTCATTTTGTAATTTTATGGTATGCAGAATCTGGCCTCAATCCCTACAACAAAATATATGACATTAAATACCATGACATCGGTGGCTGAAGATCAGAATGAGATCTCATTAGGCAGTAATGATGCCCTTTGGAAGTGGATGACAGTAGTGGATAAGTTGATGGAAGAAGATGAGAGCTTTAATGATCTATTGAAAACACCATGAAAATTGTTGTTGAACCACATTGATGAAACAAGGTACATCAAACAAGTGCACAAACTACTCGCGGAGCAATGATTCTCATCAAAAGATCTTTGATGAAACATGGGGAGAGCCCATCAAATTCCACCCTATCGATAAAATTGGGGTGTCGATGAAAGATAGAACCTCTTGATCAAAAAAATTTAATTGACAACACCCAACATATCAGTGAGACATCAGTCAATACAATCCATAAAAAAAAAAAAACTTTCACTCGCATAAATTCATCCCCTCTAATAATAAAAGCTATACTAATGAACTCATTGACGAAACATTTTTTAATGACAACATTGAGCTATTTACTTAAAACCCATGGGAGAGACCTCCACTGATGGCTCATAGAAATATCATTTCAACAAGACCCAAAGATGCCTTTTCAAAACACTTCTCTATCCCTCATCCTCTCTGTTGGGCTTCTGGATCTGACGAGACTCTGGGAAGTACCTAATTTTTCTGTCTATATTTTTGATGAAGTAAATTCTTCCTTAGATTAAAAGTGAGCCCATAGTTCAAAGAGAGTGTCAGAATCTAACACTACTACATGAAGAACCTTTGGAACCCAAAGACAGTTCCTGCATTGTTTCATTTTCCCACTGGCGAGCCACTTACACCTTTTTGCTTTCTTTTCTTTTTTTTCCAACTGCACATTTAGAAACCAAAGATAGTTTTAGAAGTGTCTTCAGAACCTAAAGAAAGTTCTGGAAGGCCAACTTAAACCCAAAATCCTAAAAATGATGAAAAGTGAATAAGGCATGGAACTTCTAAAAGAATTTTTGGAGGCCTTACGAATTTCTCCAATTTCTCCATTCTTCTCAACCTGCAACTTCCTTCTCTGGTCTGATGAACTTAATCAGTGTACATACTTTTTTTCTGTCGATGCCCACCACCTTTTGCCTTCAAAAATTTCATATCGGGGAGACTTAGCCAAAAAAAATTTCTACATTGTTCACTGCCAAGAAAAACCTATCTGAAAGACTTACACGGATTACACCTCATCGGGGTAACATAGGTCATTAAAATGCACAATTCGCCTGCCTGTGATCACTGATGAACCCTAAGATTGGAAAGACATTCATCGGTAAGTCTAAACAGTGAAACATGAGATCAACTACCCTAAAGTTTGCATCCTCGGCCCGATGATCAACATGTTGGAATTTTTGAGAAACAATAGACAAGCCTCTCCAAAAACCCGTCATTGATTCCTATTGAAGCATTGCATGTCTAGTTCCGTGTAACACAAGAATGTTACATTAAAATGTCAGATCTAAGGCATATTTGTAACTGCAATCATATGATGAAAAAAGATCACGAGATCTAGTGTGGACCAAAATGGTCAATAGTAACATATAGAAGTAAGTTCACTCAAGAAGAATGATGAATGAATTAACTATGCATTATAGTTACATATGATGAATACATATTCATAATGTTATAATGGATATGTGATGTGTATTTGAACACATGTATATTGTTAATTTTAATTATTCTTTCATTTTGTAATTTTCTATAACTAAATAAATGAGTAATGATCTTCCTCTTATCACTCATATTATAGTATAAGAATTATACCAAAGTAACCTTAAATCCTTGATCTTCATGTGGTTATTGCTAATAATTCAGTTTCATTGTTAGAAACCTAGTAAAATCACAAAGAAAGATCAAATCAATAGATATATTATTTGAGGTAATGAAGGAGTAAATAAGGAAGGATTATTCATAAATAGTGATGATTGTTTTTAGTTTGTAGTAGGATCATATAGGTCTTGGCCTTGTGAGATAGGGGTATGTATCATGGGGATGAAAGTTTGGAAGAGGGAGATACTAAAGGTATCTTTAAAGATATGTGACCAAAAGAAGTAGGATGAGAATGAATTTTCATAAGGGATGAAAAAAATATCAATGAAATGACAAATAAAAAATACCCATAAAATGATATAATAAGAGGGTAAATAATATGAAGGAAGAGATTTAAGTGGAAATTAAATTGAACCTGGAAGATAAAAGGTTTGAAACAAGGCCATGAGGAGTAGGAAAGATATAATAAAAGAATGGAGAAGGCTAGGGAATCCCAAGAAGAGAATGCCAGGGGCGGTACTACTAGAGTGTATATTTCATTAATGTAAAAAATATTTTGAGAACACTAGAGGGGCTACCTGTGAATGTTAATAATACTGGGTAAAAAACACTAGAATAAGTTTCCATAAAAATATGCACTAGGGGGGTTGAATTTGTACATAAGAATAATATAGGAGACAATAAAACTAAACAACTAAAGGGATAAGTAATAATTGTGTTGATATATAAAAAATATACATCTAATAAAATAACCACCCATGTAGATAAATCAACTAATATTTTAGATGGACTATAAAAGTAGAACAAATAATATGTGGTATTTAAAGATTCATTTGAAGGAGGATTGGGGGCTATAGTTCTTGGTGAGGTTTCATATATAATAGGGGCTCCATAATTTTAGTGATAGAATTAAATGTTAGCATTACGGTATCATCTACCTTGTAAATCCTATGTCAAATTGCATAGATCCAACATCCTTAGAATGTGCATTAAGTCACTTAGGATGTATTGGGAAAATATAGTTTTTTAATATTTATTCTCACTATTGTTTGTCATGCATTCATAAGGGGTGATGGATTTCAGTAGAAGTGGTAAGGAAGGTTCAAAAAACTTATTTAGTATTATTTAATAAACATGTGGACACAAAAATTGGAAAATTAATGATGTAGGAAGTAGAAAAATGAATGACCTTTGGGATTCTCCAAGTGTGGGTTTTGAAGAGTCAAAATGGATCTCTTTGTATTCCATCATTTATTACTTTGATGTAATTTTTATCTTTCAAGATTGGGTGCTCAAGTTAGAGTGAATGTATTGGAGCCAAAATGAGTGTTCTTTCAAATTATTTGGAGGTGATCCAATGTTTGTGTCCATTTGGAATGAAGAGCCTTATTTGGACACCTTGTTTGGTAGTTTCAAAACTCTTTCTATCCTATATATTAACTTTTTTAGATGTAGAAATTTTTGGACTCCTCTAATGGTTCAATAACTAGGTTTGCAAAACCATGACTTAGGGACTTGACATCCATACTAAGCAACTATTTATTCATCATGATGACTGATTTCTATATTAACTCAGGGAGGTGAAACTTTAAATGGTGCAACAATGAATGTGCACTAAGAAGTAACTTAAGTCACACCTACTTTAAATGAAAAGAAAATGATTGCTTGAAATTAAAGTACTAGAAAGGAAATAGAATAAACACTAAGCATGAATCAACAAGTAATCTTAGTAGAAAAAATTGCAAAAGCATAGTATTTATCAAATAGACAAGTAACTAATATGTTCTTCCTTGGCTATAGGAAAAATCAAAAAATTAAATTCTAGTGACTGTATGAGCAGACAACTACCAAGACTGAATCTAACTACTAAGCAAAAAATTACCTACTAAACAAAATGGATGGGATCCTCACCAAGTGGGCCCCCTTGAGTGATTCTCCTAGAAATTAAGTTAGATATAAGATATTAAAGTAACATTTTATTCATTATGAACTCTGGTACAATATAACAACAAACATGATTGTATTTCTTCAAAATAGTAAAATGAAAACAAGATTATAGCATTCAAAAGTTCTAACCTTGCATAAGAACAACTGAGTATTATTTATAGAAGGAAGGCTTAATTAATTCTAACTAATTATTCAATACAATCCCAACAAGATAGGAGGACATAATTTTATTGAAAGAATGAAAAAGGGGAGGAAGTTGTGCATGGACAAGACTTAGTCAACTCAATCTTGCTTTAGAGAATATATAGAAAAACAAACCCTCCTAAATTTACTCAATTAATAGACACAATAATTGAAGGGAGATTTATCACTTCCACAAGAGGTGGAATTCTTCAATCATTTGACTTCTTCAATACCATGTCCTTTTTTCACTTCATTTGTGAACGAGTAGCTGGCAGGAGTTTCTTCCACTTTCTAAGATTCATTTATAATTGCATCATGATGTTAGTGTGTACAAAACATTTTCATATTCATGATGAATTCAAAATATTATTTATTCAATCAAATGAAATACATACATACATATGTACATAAATACATACAGACACACATACATACATACATACATACATGTGTGTGTGTGTGTGTGTGTGATGTAACAACAAGCCTTTCTCTCCTACCCTATCCTCAACTAGGGTCCTAAATAGGCCTCTTCTCTAGCCTAAGTAGGGTTATTCACTAACATTAACCTTCAAGGATCCCTCCCTCAAGATCCCACTCAATTTCATCTTGAGTACACTAATAAGGAATTCAAACTATTCAACACCTAGCCATATTAATTTGCTTGTCCATCTTCACAAATCGATCCAAACTGATCAAGAACTCTTCCATATGGAAAGCTAGTCCATTATATGGTTAATTTGATCCATTCCAATGTACACAAATACTATTTACCATGGAACCCTAAATGAGTGCCAAGAACCAAGTCAAATTCACTCGAAATAGGGCTACAAGCATTAGGCCTAATCAGACATTTTTTACCAAATAACTTGCAAAAATCCTTAACAATTTGGAAAAATAATAATGGATTCCGATACCCTTTATCAAGACCCTAAATATTTTCTTTCTTACTTCCCAAAGTTGTCCGTACAGTGGCTACTATAATCATGCCTAAAAATTAGGGTTTTCAAGCATTTACACTATCTGCATAAAGAATTTGTTTCTTTCCCTTAAAAAAACCTCACCCAATCTTCTCCTCTAATTTGGGACTCCTCCACACAAAAAAATACCTCTACATAATCCCTGATTGAAGAAATCAATGCTTTCAATCCCTCTAACTAGCTCTGCAACTTCCTATGATCCCTAGCCATGCATCTCTGGCTCGCTTAGGGAATCACATTACAAATAGATCCCTTTCTTCCTAGGGCCCCTCCTTCACTATAAAATATGTACATGGAGTCATCCATCTAACCCCAAAGGCCCATGAAAACTCCACGGTGGGAAGAGGACTTATGACCCCATTTCCAGAAGTGGCTTGGTTCAGACCAGCGACTAGCTAGAAACAAAAATAATTTACAAAACTAAATAAATCAACACCAAATATAAATATACCACCACAAAAATAATTAAAACATACTACCCTAACATAATAAATAGTTACAGTAGGTAATCTAATCCATGAAAATACAAAATGCTCAGAACTACAAGAACTGCAACTATTTCCTTGATTATACGGTCTGTACAATAGATTATCAAAATCAAAAAACCTATTCACAAGGTCAAGGGAGGTCTTATATAGGTTTCCATGGTACTAACCCTAGATTTTCAGAAAGTTATGACCCTTCAATTCCCTAAAAGACATTATTTCAAGAAATGTTGTCAATGTTGTCAATGACAACATTGACAACTTTTGCAACTTTTGTGCTTCTTGCATAAAACATGAACAAACACCTCAAGAACCTAGCCAACTGCATAGTTAGGATAATTAAACATAAAATAGGTCTTATAAGCCCTTACTTGTCTAATTTGACACCTGGATGGATCATTCTCACAATTGCCCCAACATTGGCACTTTAGAACAAAAGAGAAACTTTGGACATTACAAGAAATAACATCACTAAAGACCTCACTAGACCTCCTCATCTAACTCAAAATATCCTAGGACCCACCTAGTCCTATTATTTCACTAGAGGTGTGGCTAGGACCACTACAAGCCAAAAATACTTAGAAGCCCTAGGTTACATTCTAGCCCTACCTAGGTGCTCCTACACCATACTCCCCCACAAAGGAAAGTTATCTCACTCCTATGGACAAAAAGTCTTTAGAGATACCCACCTTTTTGAAGTCTTCTTTTGAAATTCATGAGGCCTCTGATTCAGGCATATTCTTCCACTTGATGAGGTGTTCTATGTACACCTTGTGCCGTGTAGTCTTCTTGACTCTTGAATCCAAAACTTTGTCAGCTTCCAGCTGTGGCTTGGGAGGTAATACACTAGCCTCAACATCACCACTGAATCCTTGACTTATTTGACCCTTCTCATTTATTTTTCCTTTGAATTGGATCAAGTCTTGTACATTGAAAACCGGAGATATTCTTAAATCTGAAGGTAGGTCTACTTTGTATGCATTATGCCCATATTTGTCTAGGATCTTGCATGGTCCCACCCTCTTCATCTTAATTTTAGTAGGGACACCCTTCTATAACTAATATTTGTTCAAATGAACCATCACATAGTCACGTACCTCAAATTGAATGTCTCTCCTCTTTTCTTCAACTTTGGCCTTCAACTTTTGTGTACTTTCTTGTATGGTCTTCTTGACTTGTTCTTGGATCTCCTTCATGGTATGATTGAAGTCCTTGGCATGCCCACTCTCATACTCCATGCCTCCAAGATTCCTAAGCTCACACACACCTCTTGGGTGCATCCCATAAACTATCTTAAATGGGATTCTCCTTGTGGTTCTATTCTTGCTATCAATTTATGCATACTCTACTTGGGGAATAGCCACATCCCATGTCTAACCATACTCCTTAGTTAGGCACCTCAATAGGCTACCCAAAACTCTAATGACCACCTTAGTTTGGCTATCTATCAAAGGATGGTAGGTTGAACCAAAAGATAGATTAGTACCCAATCTAGTCCACAAAGTTCTCCAAAAATGGCTCAAAAAGTTCACATCCCTACCTGATATAATACTTAGGGGAAAACCATTTTTCTTACAATCTCATTAAATAAAAAATAAGCTATGTGACTAGCATCATGGGTAGTCTTGCAGGGAATTAAATATCCCATTTTTCTAAATATGTCAACCACTACATAAATTTTGTCATATCCTTTCTTTATTTTGGGTATACCTACTATGAATTCCATGTTCACACACTCCCATGGCCTATTAGGGACTGGTAAAGGTTGGTACAAACCTACATTTCTTATGCCTCCTTTCACTTTCATGCACATGACACACTTCTCAACATACCTTGTAACATCTCTTACCAACTTTGGCCAATGGTAGAACCTTTTCACTAGCTCCAAGGTTTTGTTCATACCAAAGTGACCACTCAAACACCCATTGTGTTTCTAATGTATGAGATTCTCTCTCATGGAGCCTCTTGGCACACACAACTGATTTCCCTTAAATAAAAATCCATTTTGCAAAGTAAAATTAGAAAACTTGTTGTGGAAATGATTCTAAAAATCAACACACACCTTGTATGCTTCACCAAAATCTTCATTTTCCTTGTATAGATCTCTAAAACTATCAATTCCAATGCTATTCAACTGAACCTCTTGGATTTTCAACAATATCTTGCTTAGTGCATCTACAACCTTGTTCAATTTCCCTTTCTTATGCTTAATTGTAAATGTGAATGCTTGTAAATATTCCATCCATTTCAGATGTCTATTTCTTAGTTTCTCCTGAGTATTGATATAACTAAGGGCTTGGTTGTCAGCAAACACAAAAAATTCTTTGGGAAATATATAATGCCTCCACTTTCTAAGGGACTAGACTAAAGCATATAGTTCCAAGTCACAAGAAGAGTATTTCTTCTTAGCTTCATTTAATTTCTTACTAAAGAAGGCTACTGGCCTACCTTATTAACTCAACACACCCCCTACTACCATCCTACTTGCATCAAACTCAATAGTAAATAGTTTCTCAAAGCTAGGCAATTGTAGGATAAATTGAGTGGCTACTTGTTTCTTCAACAACTCAAACTCTTTCCCTGCTTCTAATGTCCACCTAAACTTAGCTTTGACCCCACCCTTAATGGTTTCTAATAAAGGTGCACAAATACCACTAAAGTTCATGATAGATTTCCTATAAAATTGGGATAAGCCATGGAAACTTTTGATGAAGGGTGCTCCCCTTAATGCCACAAACACATAACAGAAACAGAGAAGTAACAACAATTTGCAAGAACAGAAAATGGGCTTCTTATTATCTCCACAAATGTGGAATTACAAACTTTCAGAAT
>MU224173.1:1290303-1321307 GCA_018584345.1 Thuja plicata
TTGATAGTATGATAAAATAGGCTGTGAGAATAGAAGCATTCATGGTTAAAAAAGGTGAATTGACCTTGTATAAAGATAACAAGCAAAATCCCTCATCTTCCAACAAAGACAAAGGTAAATTTTCCAAAAAAATAGAGATGTTGTGAATGATGGGGTGGTCGATAATGTGAATTCAACTTCTTCAAAACCGGTCTTCAATCTCACCTCGAGTATACAAGCAACTAAATCTGTTGAAAAGGCTGCAATCAATACTCAATAACCTTCTAAATTTTCTGGCAACAAACCTTGGGTAGTGTGACACAAGCGTGAATTTACCTCTCTGGGAGAACTGCTTGATGTGGTTTTCAAAACTTTGGTGCAAAATCAGATTCTTGCTCCTTTGGAGAAATGTCTATATGATCCGCAACCAAGACCTCATTGGTGGAATGAGAATGCTTACTGTGATTACCATCAAAAAAAAGGTCACAAGACTGCTACTTGTCTCCAATTACGTCATAAAGTCCAAGATTTGATCGATAACAAGGTTATCATTGTGGAGAATCATAACAAGAATTTGGATCATCAAGCATTCAAAGATCCCTTTCCTCATCATGAGAAAGGTGAATCCTCCAATGCTCAAAATAATAATGCCAAAGTTAATTATGCAAATACCACTTACGATAATGTGATCAACATGATTGAACCAGTGGAAGTGGAATATTGCAATATGTTTACTGGCAAGGGAAGTGGGAATGTTTCTAAACCCAGAATCCTATTTGTCTTGAGAGGCCCTGGGTCTCAATTATCTGAAGCTGAAACATCTCGAGATTGTGTGAATGTTGTTACTAGGTCTAACACTAAAATCTCTATCAAGGGTCCTAACCTTCTTGCTGCTACGTCCATGCCAAAACAAACTACAGATAAGACTGTTGTTGGTTCTACCAACAAGACCACGAAAGCAGTCCCTATGCCTCCTACTACTAGTTATAGCATTCTTGATCAGCTTCAAAGGACCAATGCTCAGATAACTATTTTTGAGCTATTGAAAATCTTGCCTTCTCATAGGCAGATTCTGGACAAATCTCTCACTGAAGCTAATGTACCGAAAGATATCAATTTGGATTAGTTTCAATCCATGGTGGGTCATTTGACCTCGCTGCATTATTTATCCTTCTTTGAAGAAGATGATCACTCAATTAGTCACCCGTACTATTCTCCTCTGCATATAGAAGTCATGATCGGCAAACTGCTAGTTCGCCGCGTGCTCATTGATAATGGTGCTCGTCTTAATATTTGCTCCGATCATTTTCTTGCTCAACTAGGTTATGGAGAGGATTGCATAGATTCCTACAAGAGAATTACCATAAAATCTTATGATGAGGAAGAGAGAACATCTAAATGTCTAGTTGTGCTACCCATTCAAGTTGGCCTAGTTGAAAGAGACATCATATGTCAGATGCTAGACCTTCCTCTTGCATATAATATTTTTCTAGGAAGACTGTGGATCCACGAGATGCAAGTGGTTCCTTCTACATACCATCAGTGTATCAAGTTTTCTTTTGAAGGCATAGAAGTGACCGTTCCCACAAGCATGGGTTCTTCTTGTAATGCTCTCACTCAATCAGCTGACAGGCTTGTTCCAACTAATAGAGAATACATAGAACTTTGTGATTCCAAGCTCAAAGACATGGAACAGACACTGAAAATCATAGACATAGGCATGGGGGGATATCAAATGGAACCTGTGCTATCATTAGCAGCTCTACCCCTATCTCCTCGATCTTATGGGAGACCTTCTGAACACAACAAATCTTCCGCTAATCCTAAGATAGTTTATGAAGGTACATTTGTACGGTCTAATACACCATTGGAAGATGAAGATGAGGAAAGAGATATCAAGGCTTGGCTTTGTAAAGGAAAGAACACATCTGAACAAACTGCCCTAGCTCGTGAATTAAATCCTAACAGTGAGGGTCTTAAGATTATGAAACATTTTGGGTACAAAGGAAGTGGCCTGATAGGTGTGAATGGCAATGGGTTAGTGGAACCTATCCAAGCTATAAGTTAGAAGAAAAAAGACACCACTGGTTTAGGTTTCAAAAAGGTCCTGTTTCACTTAGGGATCAATAAATTTGTGCCAAAGGTAGAACCTACACCAGAACCCAAAGGCACAACTATAGTCGACACTATACAAGACAGCTCAGATGAGGATTTCTTTCCTTATCCCATCCCTCCAGACCTGGCAGCATTCTTTGATAAGATAGATAATTTTGTGCCATGTACCTATATAGCTAAAACTGAAAGTGATTCTAATCAAACCACTCCCTTTGAGACACTAACGTTAGAGCAATGGAATGACTTACAAGATCCTAACTTCAAAGGAGAACAGTACATACCACCAGAATTTCAAGAACAGTTGACACAAGAACAAACTAGTATTACAAGAACTCAAAAACCTTCATGGTGCAAGCACCCAAGTCAAAGTTTGGATATAGACTCTCATGAGTATGAGTTTGATAGTTTGTCAATAGGATCTTATGAAAGACTTCTTGACGTAAGTGAGGGGTCTAGTGAAAATCCTAATGAGTCTGAGTCTATAGGTGTTTACATGTATTCTACTTTGGTCATTAGGGATCAAAAGGATTCAAACACACCTTTGGATGAGATCGGTTTAGCTCTCAGCTTGCTAGTTAACACTTTCGATGACCATACTGTGAATGCACTTGAACCTGTCACATCTCTTTCCCTCCAACATCCTGAATTAAAAAACTGGAATTCCCCTTCTTCATCCAGTGAAGTCCTTACATTCCAGAATGATTACACTTTAGCCTATTACCTTCACACTATTGAGGCCATAATGTCCTCCACTAGTGAAGAAAGTGTCAACATGACCGAGGCTGACATCAAGTACCTTAGTTAGAAAATTAAAAGAAGAAAAAATAAATGTCTGATGGTGAAAACCACATTGTGGCAGTATCAGAGCCAAAAAAAGTAAAAAGGAAAAAAGATGTCTCCAAAGGTGAAAACCTCTCTAAGGCGATTGAGGATGAGGTACCTTATGCGCTTCTAAGTCACTTCCAGGAACGCTCATCAATGTTAATTGAAACAATTCAGCCAATAAATATGGGAACAGAAGAGCATCCACATATCATTCATGTGGCCAAGTCATTATCTATAGAGGAACTTAAGGAATTTATAGAATTTTTCCAAGAGAAAAATATACATTTTGCATGGACATATTCTAACATGCTGGGTGTGGATCCTGATCTCATTATGCATCACTTATCAATAGCTCTAGGTATGAAACCTATCAAGTAAAAACTTAGAAAGATGCATCTGCATGTAGCTTTATTGATCAAGGCAGAATTGGAAAAAAAATTGAAAGTTGGGTTCATCCGAGTGATTGATTATGCAGAGTGGATTTCTAATATAGTCCTAGTGACTAAACATGAAAAATCTATTAGGTTCTACACAGACTTTAGATATTTAAATTTGGAATTTCCTAAAGATGATTTTCCACTTCCTAACATTGACATGATCATGGATATGACAGCAAGATATGAGATGTATTCACTGATGGATGGCTTCTCTGGCTATAATCAGATCAAAATTGCACCAAAGGTCCAAGAGAAAACCACTTTTACTTGTGCATGGGGTACATTCTATTGGAATGTTATTCCCTTTGGTTTAAAGAATGCTGGGGCTACTTATCAAAGAGTTGTTACTACAATATTTCATGACATGATGCATAGGACAATGGAGGACTACGTGGATGACACACTTGCCAAAAGTATGGATAGAAAGACACATCTCACTGATGTAGGTCCTATACTAGATTGTATGGAGAAATTCAGGTTGCATCTTAACCCTAAGAAATGTGTATTTGGGGTTACCTCAGGAAAGTTACTTGGCTATATCATTTTTGTGAAAGGAATTGAGGTGGATCTGGCAAAGGTACAAGCTATAATGGAAATGCCACCACCTCGTAATATCAAAAAAATCAGAGGTCTCCAAGGTCATCTCCAATCTATCAGATGATTCATCTCGCAATTAGCTAACAAGTCACAAACTTTCACCAAAACTTTGCATAAAGGTGTGACTTATGACTGGAACAAAGAGTGTGAACAAGGGTTTCAACAGATTAAACAATATTTAGCCAATCTGCCCATATTTATGCCTCCTATTCAGGGGAAGCCTTTGATCTTATATATCTTAGCAATGGAAACATCCTTGGGTGCTCTCTTGGCCCAAGAAGATCCAAATCATAAAGAAAGAGCCATTTACTACATCAGCAGAACATTGGTCTCTTACGAAATGAATTATTCAGTAATTGAGAAGGCTTGCTTAGCAGTAGTGTTTGCTTCCCAGAAGCTACAACACTACATTTTGGCTCACACTATGAGGTTAATTTCAAATATTGATCCATTGAAATACTTACTCAGTAAGGCTACCCTCACAGGTAGACTAGCTAAATGGGTCATGCTCCTTAGTGAGTTTGATATTGTATATGTTGGGAGAAAAGCTATCAAAGGACAGGTGATTGCGAATCAATTGGCTGAAGCACCTCTTACAGATCATCAACCATTAAAGATGGAATTCCCAGATGATTCCATTATTCTTCTCACGCATCAGACATGGACAATGTTCTTTGATGGTTCATTCACCCAACAAGGGTCAGGGGATGGAATTTTGTTTATCACACCTTAGCGGTATTCCTTACCAAAGGCATACAAAATGATGTTCCCTTGTACCAATAATACTGCTGAGTATGAAGCTTTGATCAATGGACTCAAGATTTCTATTGAATTGTGAGTGGATGAGCTAAAAGTCTTTGGAGATTCACAATTGGTTATCATCAAGTTAACAACACTTATCAAACCAAAGATGAAAAGTTGGTACCCTATAAAAAGATGGTTGACAGCCTCAAGAATTACTTTGCGCATGTCACTTTTCAAAAAATTACCTAGGCGGATAATAAAGCGGCTAATGCTATGGCTACTATGGCCTCTATGTTACAAATGCCAGAGAATAATTTCAGACATGAGTTCCTAGTGGAGACATTTTTCTACTCTTCCTATGACTCTCCTGACTCCCAGATGGTTTTTTTAGTAATTGGACATGATTCATCTTGCTACCACCACATATACTCCTATCTTCATAACTAAATTATTCCTGACACATATACTAGAAATGAAAAATGTCATCTTATCTGCAGTATTTCACGGTATGTCATCGTAGCAAATGACTTGTATAGATGGGGTCTACACGGTACCCTCCTTAGGTGTCTAGAACTTGATGAGTCCAAACGCGCGGTAGAAGAAGTACATGAAAGCATTTGTGGTTCTCACTCAAATGGTCTGACACTGGCTCATAAGCTTATTAGAGCTGGTTATTATTGGCCCGATATGGAGAAGGAAGCTACGCAGTTTGCCAAGGCTTGCAAGAAATGTCAACTCCACGGTAACTTGATTCATGCTCCAGCTAAGGAGCTCATTCCATTTATCACCTTTTGGCCATTTCAACAGTGGGCTTTTGACTTAGTGGGTCAGATATATCTGTCTTCCTTGAGAGGACACAAGTACATCATCATTGCTATGGATTATTTTACTAAATGGGTTGAGGCAGTACCTCTCAATGTAGCAGATGGTAAATTTGTAGTTATATTTATCTTAAACTACATTATTTGTAGATATGGTGTACCTTCCTCTATTATCACTGACAATGGAGGACAATTCAAGAATAAAGATCTGACAAATTTATGCACTAAGTTCAAGATCATTCAACATTGGTCTTCTATTTATTATCCTCAAGGAAATGGACAGGATGAAGCTTCCAATAAAACAATTCTCAAGATCCTGCACTGTATGATACACAAGTCTGGATGGGATTGGCACCTCTAAATTAATCTGACTTTATGGGCCTATCACACCAGTAGAAGAATGCCAACAGGGGCCATGCCCTTTGCTTTAGTCTATGGTGTAGATGTTGTACTGCCTATTGAGGTTGAGATTCCTACCTTGCGAGTCTCTTTGAAAGGCCTCATTACAGATGATGACATTAGAATATCTTAGCTTCAAGAGCTTGAGTTACTGGGTGAATGTCAGAAGATGGCATTCGATCATCTCAGAGCATATCAAAAGAGGATCTCTAAGATCTATAACAAGAAGGTTAGACCAAGAGACTTCCAAATGGGTGATCTCATCCTAAGAGAGAATCCTAAAAACTAGCAATAGAAAACTCAGAAAAGGAATTTTGAGCCAAATTGGCTTGGTCCTTATATTATTATTGTAGTATTTAGGTCTGGCACTTATCAGCTCTCCACTATAGAAGGTGAACCACTCAAAGAGCCTATCAATGCTCTTCACCTGAAGAAATTCTACAGTTGAGATATCTTCTGCATGCTCATGTACATACTTTATTTCTGAGAAAATCCTAAAAATTGAAAAATGTCCTGAAAAAATGATCATCTTAGTGAAAACCTGGAAAATAGGTGCTTTGATGTATCTATTATCCTAGTGAAAACCTGGTAAACAGGCGCCTTGATAATACCAAAAAAATGAAAAAAAAAATACAAAAAAAAAAAGAAAAAAAAGAAGAAAAAGAACAAAAAATTGAAAAATTGAAAATACAAAAAAAAAAGAGAAAAATGTGCCATTGATGAAAACCTGGTAAACAGGCGTCATGGTAGAAAAAATAGATTTTGTGCTAAGATGGTGAAAACCTGGTAAACAAGCACCTCTTGTTTCATAATGCTTTATCTGTCGCAGCATATCTTGGCTTTCTCGCAATTGCTCTTTCGCTTTACTGCTTCAGTTTGCTTTCCTGCTTTAGTTTGCTTTCCTGCTTTTGTGTGCTCACGCTTTTTCTTTTAGTCATCTTTGAGATTTTGCTCGACCTCACATGGATTGAAACTGGTCATACTCGGGGGCATGTTCCTAGTCTAGGGGGCATTGTCTTATCTTTTGGAGTCTTTCTCCTCCTACATCGGTCACCAGTGGATCTCACTGCGTCTGCCTACCGATGCCTCATAGCACTTCATCTCTTCTTGAGACTCTCTTTCACATCAGTCACTAGTGGTCCTCACTGCATTTGCCTGTTGATGCTTCGATCTCATTATCAATCTTTATGCTTGAGAATCTCTTGCGATAGACACCAGTGGTTCTCACTCAGTCTACCTACTGCCCCTACATTGCAGAGATTTCTCCTATCTGTTGGTTCGGCTTCGATCCATTCATCACTTGGGGGCATGGCTCCCAACTTTGATCGCTCTTTGGTTTACACTTGAGTCAGTAATCTTTTCAAAAGGACAACTTTCTACTGGCGCAAACTGGTGTTTTTCAACACCTTAATCAAACAGTGTTTTTTGACACTCTCTTTGGACACATCTGTGTTTTTCAATACACTTCGGATATCTCACGATGTAAACATCTCTCGATAGCAATCAAACACATTACACTCACAAGCACAATGTTGGTTTTCAATGCCCTAAACATAGACACATTCGTAAACCTCAAAACATGCTGAGATATGATTGACTCTTTCTTGGTATGCTGTCTGTTCTTATGAATTTCATTTGATATTTTCTTTGTCTACTGCTTGTTGGTGTAGTTTTGATGATCTGGCAACGTCAAATAAATAGGGTGTATGTGATAAGAGCTTCTGCATTAAGGTGGAAAAGCCTCACATCCCTTGATCTTGTTTATTTGCACGCCAAGGGGAAGTCAAAATTATCTCCTTGACAGTTATTGTTGTGTTTGTTTACTTGTGAACTTTTACTATATCAAATTGGAAACAATGTTTGGGTCACCTTGGCTTTTGTGCCTTGGTGCTTATGTTCATTTCCTATATTTTATCCGATGAAATTCATATTCATATTCTTATGGTCGCAGTGGCACCAGTAAGGATTGTATTGATTCCGATGATCCAAAAGCACCCAATGATGGTAAATACGATGAGTCCAACAACCAAAGTCCTAGGATTGAGTTTAGCTTAGGATTGCATTTGCATTGTAAGCTTGCATTCACATTTTAGGCTTGCATCGTGATAGTTTTGGTGCTCTCTTCATTTGTCTTCTCATTCTTCAAAGGTCCTCATCTTTCATCATGGTTTCTTCTTGACTGCACAAGTGTCTGGTCCTCATTCTCGATCCTTGTTCATGTTATTTTGGTTAGTACCTATTGTATATTACGAATATCCTACATGAGATGATTATTACCATTGCATTCATTGCATTACATTCATTTCCAATAAGTGCATTTTCATACATTCATGTGCATCCATTATAAGCATAGAATTTATCCATCAATAAAATATGTGCATAAACATTTTCATATTCATCCATTGCATACATTTCTAATCCATACATCTAAATCATATAAGAAATCATCTCATAAAATAGTATATAAACATGTATAATGATGCCAAAAAAAAATTTGAGCTGATATATATATCGATCGGTCTGAATGTACAAGGGTGCTACTCAAGCACAATATGTCAAAATGGTGGTACAATATACATCACAATCTAACCACCTGGAGGAGGTGGAGGGGGCGGTATGCCCTGCTGCTGAGGAGGAGGACCCGCTGGAGGTGGTCCCGGTGGAACGACCTGTGCAACAGCATACTCTGTGAAAGGAAAAATCTGATCCGCTACCTCAGGTACTGCAATAGTATATGTAGCATAATAGTAAGAAGCCTGAGTAGCCTCATATCTGGTCTCTAGATGTGATTTAGCTAGTGCCTCTCGTAACTCCCGGATCTCCTGGTCTCACTCTGATATCCGTGTATCCCAGATGATCACCTACATGTGGAGGTCATCACGCTCCCTCTGTGTCTGACAGGCTCTCTCCCTAACTCTCTAGAGAGCCTCCTGTAACTATGTTACCTGTCCACCTGTTAGAGGATCAGTCAGAATAGCATTATCCATCACTGTATCATCTCCCTACTTCGTAGCTCTATCCTGGCTCCCACTGGGCCTAGTACCTACATCTGATCCTATGGGTCTCACAGGGATATCTGTCTGAACTGTCCTAGGCCATACAACTCTCTCCTGCTACTATAGAGGTGGTTGTTGTGGCTGTTGATCCTATGGCTACTATCCTAGTGGAGGAACCTATTGTGCCTGCTGCTGTGGTGGTGGTTGCACCACCTGAGGTATCTGACCCACTGGAGCTGTGAATCTCATAAAAGGGTGTGCTAACAGATAGTCTATATATGTAGGTGTCATACCTGCATTCATCACCATGGCCATATAATCCCACCTAGCTAGTGGGACTCGGGAATCTATCATGTTGTGCCCCCTGTCAAGCAGTCTCTACCAACCCTTCTTTGTCTCATCGATGAATCGGGCATAGGTACAATACTCTAGAGACATGTCCTGTGACCTCCCAAACTGGTGTAATACATGCATGAGCAAGAAGCGCTCAATGACAGTAATGGTACATCCTATTAGAGGATGTGAGCAGAACATGTATGATAGCTCATGACGAGCATCATCCCAAACCTCAGTGGCTGCCCAAGGTCGCCATATGTCTGCAGCCATATCATCAATCTACGCCCTCCACTACTCAGTCTTACCCAGTGTGGGCTGGGTCATCAGACCGGCATATCTGTAAATGTATGGCTCTAATGGCTACCGTGTATCATGGAATATCAGCCTACATACGGGAAGGTGCTCCCAGGCCCAAATCTGTAAAATGACGACTCTTGCCACCATAGTACAGGCACCCCGATACACAATCTCGTGCATCTCATGGTACATCTATGCAAGCATGCACTCGCCCCATCCAAAAGTGACTATAGGAACAACCAACATCTTCTGGAGCATAATACCCCAGCCACACTCTAAACTGTGTTGACCATGATCAGGAACCAGATGATAGCTCAGAAATAGTGCAAGAACAACTGCCAAGGGATAATCTCTGCCATAAGTCCGTATCAACTCCTCCCATGAGATGGCCTGGCCCATCACCAAATCATCCTAAAAAATGGCTCTCAAATCCTGTGTACCATCTCTCAGCTGTGTGATATACTCTACACGAGCTCCATGTAAAGGCACTCTCAAAATCTGGTATACATCCTCCAGAGTCACCGTCATCTCTCCCTGTGGCAAGTGAAAAGTGTTAGTCTCCAAATAGAAATGCTCAACCAGAGCACCAAGTAATCCATGATTCACCTGAGTATCAGTTACACCACATAGATATGTCAATCCTAGCCCATCAATGTGGGCCCCATCAGCATCTGATAGCCTCTGTAATAACTCACCCATGATAGGATGGTGAGATCTGAAACTGATGTCTGGGAGGTCGACCTGGAAAGCAAGTGACAAAATTGGATCAGTACCTCAAACAATGATGATTTTCATAGCAAAAGATAACAAATGTAGCTATGGACCTATTCTACACATAGTTTAAGATATGGCAACTGGTTGACTTTGCGACGCAAGAAAACGATAATTTTTTACTTTTGGCTAGTTTCCCATGCAAGAAAACTTTTTTCTCACATGAGGAAACTCTTGTCCCGCGCGAGCTTTCTAGCTCGTGTGAGGCAGGATTTGTTCTCACGTGATATTCTAGAAATCTCATGTGGTGCACAAGCGCTCTTCACGCAAGCGTTGGGGAGGGGCCCGCGTGTAGAGCCCCTAACCCACGTGAGGATTCTGATTACTCACACGAAGGGCGATCAGGGCCGGCATGAGGAAACTATTTCCTCGCAGGAGATTGGGAAAGACAAAGTTTAAATAGCCCTAAAAACATGCTAACACTAAAAATTGATAAAAAAATTCAGAAATACAGGATCAAGTTGTGATTACTTACAGGTGCGTCATACTCCGCTGGTCGGTTGTGTCGTTGGGAGCGCTCAAATCGGTGAGAATGTATGGGAATGCTATCAATATCAGCTGGATCCCTCACCATCGCTAAAGTCAAAAGGTGAATAATGATTTGAAAATGACCCCTTCGGGCCTTATATAGCCTTTGACTTAATTTTTCAAAGTGCTCTATTTTTTGCGAAAGTTGCACCCTTGGCTAAATGGACCGTTCTGAATCAATTTTCGTGATAGAAATTGAAATATGACACGTCTATATATGCTTGTACAGTCATCTTTTTGGCATCACTTTCTTGTCAGAATTATCTCTTTTCATCATTTTCTCAGCTTCTACAATCTTTTCATCAAAGTCAACTCTAGTAAATTTTGGTCAACTATGGTCAAACCTAATCAACAGGACCTCTCAATCACTCTAAATCGATTATGCTCTCTCTAGATCTATCTTTCTCTATGATTTCTCTCTATCATCACTATGATGTATCTTCTTTCAATTTTTCTCCCTAGGGAGCAAGATGATTGCATCATTGAATCTTTTCGATCGCATCATTCTCGAATCAGTCTGATCTAAATCAAAATCCCCATCACTAGGGGCATCTCATCACTTGGGGCATATTTATTTTTTTCGTACCTTATGGTCAAAATTGGATATTCCATGATAGTGAATATCTAGGGGCATCTTGATGTCTCGTATCTTGTCATCTATCTTTCTAGGTATCTGAGCAATCTAACTCGGATCCTCAAGGATCAAGCTTCGTTCTGGAGAAGATTCTTGAAATCTCATTGGGTATTGGGGCAATCTAACCCTAATTCCTGAAAGTTACGCTTCATTCTAAAGATGGATCTCAAAAACTCTTTAGACCATTATCTAGGTAATCTAACCTGGATCTCAGAGGGCTAACCTTCATATTGGGGCAATCTAACCCTGATTCTGGAGATAGTCCTAGATCTTCATCAGCTATCAGTGGACATTGGGGCAATCTAACCCTCATTCCAATATTTTTTTAGATGATTCTACTTCTTAATCTAATTGGTGTCTTGGTGACCTAACCTATACTTCCAAAATCTTCATCTTCACTTCAGACTATTCTTTGAATCAATGCACTGCTCGCACATCAATTTAAAGAGGGGAAAAATGTAACACCCCAAAATTGGCACCTAATAATCCAATCAATTTTGGTGCATTTTCTCATCTTCGAATTCCTATTGTACTAGGAAAATTCTTCTCCTTATTGACTTTAATTGACTGAGTTTCAAATGCAAAAAAACCAAATTTGCATAAATCAGACATTATATTTAATTCCTAAATTCTCAAAGTTTATTAGCTAAAAAACCCCTATGATTAACCGATTTAATTCTAAAGTCTTAAGTGCTTTTAATTAAATCAATTCCACCCCCTTTAGCTAATATACATAAAAGGAACTGAAAGGTTATTTAATTATTGGATGAATTATCCTCAACAAGGAATTTCATAATTCCATGTGAAAGGACACTCATGTGGCAATAATTCACTCTTTTATTTAAATAATCTTTGCATTTTTGTCTCAAAATAAAATGAAGAGACAAATACTTCTTTTCAAGAAACTCTTCACTCTCTTTCCATGGTTCTCTATAAATTGGACCTCATTTTCTTCATTTGAGAGGATGATTTTGGAGAGCATCAAATCTATAGTCAATTTGCATTTAATTTCTTTCATTTTGTTAAGCTTAAATTTGCATAATTAGGCTAGCTTTCAATTGGAATTGAAGATATATTGCTTTCATTTATGATTCATTTATATGTCTAACATTTCAATTTGGTTCTTTCAAGCTCTCTAGTAAATGCAATTCCTTTCTAGTTTAAATGTAATTTCCATTCTAGATTAAAAGCATTTTAATTCTAGATTAAGAGCATTTAGTTTTCATAGATTAAATGCAATTTGCTTCCATAGACTAGTTTTAATTCATTCCTAGGTTAGTTGTAATTCACTTTCATAGATTAATTACTTCTCATTTCGTAGATTAATTGCATCTCTTTTTAGACTAGTTGCAATTTTGATTTCATAGAGTAATGGCAATTTCATATTTTCATCTTTTCTAGAAATTCTCCATGTTAGCAATGGTCAGGTTGTTGGCTCTCATTTTGAGGGTAAAATAAACATCCACAACTAATTAGGAGGCAACAAGTCATTTTAATTGAGTTTGCAGGATAAACAACTCATGTTTATCTTTGTAAATTGAACAATTAAGTAAAGACAATGCTGGGTTTGTGCATGATTTAGAGGTCACATTCAAGCACACACAGGTCTTATCACAATAGCATACCCTTCATTTTCATCATCCTTGAGATCCCTCACAAACTCCTTTCCACTACACAACATGATGTTAGGAGTATTGGACTGTGGATCCTCCTCTTGAAGCAAAGATTGAATCTTGAAAGTTCTGCCTCCTTTCTTGAAAGTGATAGAATTCTCCTTTCCATCATACACTACCCCATTGTCAAATTACCAAGGTTTTCCTAATAACAAATGACAAGCATCCATTGGTAGGATGTCACACAAGAGTTTTTCCTTATACCCTGCTGTGGAGAATTCAACCCATGTCTTCTCATTCACCAATACACTTTGGCCTTTGTTGATCCATGTCACCTTATAGGGATTTACATGGGGTACTTTGGTCAAATTGAGTTTTTTTACTGCTTCCTCTGAGATGATATTATTAGTGGAACCAGAGTCCACTATCACCTTACAAAATTTTCCAAGGATCTTTCATCTTATCCTAAACAAAGCCCTCCTATGCTTGGGCTCATCCTTAATGGGTTGTCTTATCAATACCCTTCTAAACATTAATTTTTCACCCATCTCTAAATCTAGATGGTCAATCTCATGTGCTTTGACACTTGTAGTGTAATCATGAGAATAGGCCACTCTCTTATCATGATTTGAAGGAGTAGGCTTGTCAAAGCATCTATATGCTGGATGGCCTAATTGACCATAGTTTTAACACTTCATAATTGCAAAGTATGTGTTACTTCTACCTCATCTTCCTCTGTGAGGGCCACCTTGATTACCCCTACCTCTATTATAGCCCCCTCTTGAAGTTCTTTTAGTATTATGCTCTGTCAGCTTGTTCTCACCTTATGTCCTTTTCTCGCTTCCTCTTCCTTGGTAACCTCCTCTTTGACCCCTTTGGTCTCTTCCTTTGCCTCTATTATTGAAGTTAGAGTCACCCTTCTTCTTTTTCTTTTCCTCCACTCTTAGGGCTAATTGATGACACCTATGAACTTTAGTTGGTGTCCACAAACTGATTTCTTCTTGGATGTTCCATTTCAATCCACCCAAGTACCTAGCAACCTTGATTGATTCCTCTTCTTTTTTCTTAGACCTAAGACACAATCTTTGGAGTTCCTCTATATATGAGGCCACATCCAAGTCTTTTTTCTTCAAATTTTGTCTTTTCCTATGGATTTGAATCTCATAGTTGTCTAGCAGATAATTCTCCTTTAGCTTGGTCACCATTGCATTCCAATTGGATATGGGCTGCTTACCCAATCTAACCCTCTCATAGTGAATGTATTTCCACCATGTTAGGGCTGACCCTCTGAGTCTTGATTTTTCCACCTTTAGCTTTTGTGCCTCTGTCACCCCTTCACACTCAAAATGGTTCTCCATTCCTTCAATCCAATCCATCACTGCCTCAATGTCCATCTTTCGATGAAATAGTGGTATACCTTCCAATGTCTTTCCTCCTAGGGCTTTTATTTCTTTTAGGAAGGGTTCTTCAGTTAAGACATGGTATGGTTCAAAGATAAGGTCTTCCACAACAATCTTCTTACCCCTATCACTACTTTCAACTTCTTTGTTTCTAGCTGCTACATTGGCAACTTCTTCTAGCTTTATCTTAATTCCTTCTAAGGATTCTTCAAGCATTCTGTTATTCTCCTTTTTCTCATCCACCTCTTTATCTAGCTCTACATTAGTCACCATTATTGACTCTCCTACTGATTCACCAGTAGCTACAGTCATACACTGACTTCCCAAGTCTTTAACTTTCTCTAATACCAATTTGATGTAACAACAAACCTTTCTCTCCTACCCTATCCTCAACTAGGGTCTTCAATAGGCCTCTTATCAAGCCTAATTAGGGTTCTTCACTAACCCTAACCTTAAAGGATCTCTCCCTCAATATACCAATCAATTTCATCTTGAGTACACCAATAATGAATTCAAACTATTCAACACCTAACCATATTGCTCTTCTTGTCCATCTTCACAAATCGATCCAAACTTATGAAGAACTCTTCCATATGGAGAGGTATTCCATTAGATGTTTAATTGGATCCATTCCAATGCCCACAAACACCCTTTACCATGGAACCCTAAAAGAGTACCAAGAACCAAGTCAAATTCATCAAAAATAGGGCTACAAGCATTAGGCGAAATCAGGCAGTTTTTCCCAAATGACTTGTAAAACTCCTTAACAAGATGGGAAACTAATAATGGATTCTGATACCCTTTATCAAGACCCTAAATATTTTCTAGGTATTACTTCTCAAATTTTTTCGTACAGTGGCTCCTATAATCATGTCTAAAAATTAGGGTTTTCAAGCATTTACACTATCTACACAAAGACTTTGATTCTTTCCCTTCAAAACACCTCACCCAATCTTCTCCTCAGATTTGGGAATCCTCCACAATCCCTGATTGAAGCAATCAATGCTTTCAATCCCTCCAACTAGCTCTGCAACTTTATGTGATCCCTAGCCATGCATCTCTGGCTCACCTAGGGCATCACATTAAAAATAGATCCCTTGCTTCCCAGGGCCCCTCCTTCACTATACAATATGTACATGGAGTCATCTCCCTAATCCCAATGGACCGTGCAAACTCCACGGTGGGAAGACGACTTATGACCACATTTCCAGAAGTGGCTTGGTTCAAACCAGCGACTGGTCAGAAACAAAAATAATTTACAAAACTAACTAAATCAACACCAAATAGAAATATACCACCACAAAAAATCTCAAAACATACTACCCTAACATAATCAAGAGTTACAGTAGGTAATCTAATCCATGAAAATACAAAATGCTCAGAAATACAAGAACTGCAACTATTTCCTTGATTATATAGTCCATACAAAAGCTTATCAAAATCAACCAACCTATTCAAAAGTTTGAGGGAGGTCTTATATAGGTTTCCATGGTCCTAAACCGATAGTTTAAGACAATTAGGACCCTCCAATGCCCTAAAAACATTATTGCAAGAAATGTTGTCAATGTTGTCAATAACAACATTGACAACTTTTGCAACTTTTATGCTTCTTGCATAAAACATGAACAAACACCTCAAGAACCTAGCCAATTGCATAGTTAGGCTAATTAAACATCAAATATGTCTTATAAGCCCTTACTTGTCCAATTTGACCCCTGGATGGATCATTCTCACTATTGCCCCAACATTGGCACTTTGGAACAAAAGAGCAACTTTGGACATTACAAGAAATAACATCACTAAACACCTAACTAGACCTCCTCATCTAACTCAAAACATCCTAGGACCCACCTAGTCCTATTATTTCACTAGTGGTGTGGCTAGGACCACTATAAGCCAAAAACACTTAGAAGCCCTAGGTTACATTATGGCCCTACCTAGGTGCTCCTACACTTGTGTGTGTGTATGTATATGTATATACATACATACATACATACGTATATATATATATATATACATATATATATATATATATATATGTATATACACACAGAGATATATGCATTATTAACAAAAAGGTCCCAATAATACATTCATGTCCCATGTTGACGCAAGGAGGGTAGGGAAAACAGGGGCCCAAGGCACTCCCAACTATCCAGACCAACCTTGCAGAACAACATACACTGAGCCTCGTTGGTAAAGAATGATAGAATAAGTAACTGATCAATAGAATTTACCGAGAACTTCACCGAGCAGCCTCCAAACCAGCTAAAGAAAAAAATAAAACATACCTTTTGGCTGATCAGGATTGCCAAAGAGCCCAAGATTCTCTTGCATCACATGCTTAACAAGTTTAAGGAAACATCATGAAAAGTATCAAAAAATATGTCCTAAACCCTGAACAATAGTAGCAGAAATATCATAAATTTTAAGGAAAATGAGTCATAAATTGACCTCATCATTCCTCCCAACCTAGGGTTCTACTGGTCCACTAGTAGGTAGAGGCTAATTATTCATCCTAGCTTGAGCTCTGAAGTCATTAAACTTCATTTTCCTAGAGATTTTTAATCTGGTAGAATCCTTGATTCTTATCCAATTTGTCCCATCTTGATTTTTATGCTTCCTCATTGTATTGATAGTTCTTGGTAGTTTAGAATTGGCCACAAGAGAATATGTGGCTAAAAATTAATGGAAGCTAGTATTGTTTCATTTTCCTACCCAGGTGTATATATTTGGTGGCCCTTATGATAGGTGCATATTAATCCTGCAATGAATGGGGCTCAACTTGTTTCAATTCATCAGGCAACCTATTCCATCTCTGTGCTAAATACCCAAACAATGTTCTACAGATGTTGCAACCATATGCTCATATTCCTAGTAGGATTCCTCTCTGAAGGTCATAATATTCCCCTTATGTTCAAGGCTATAAATAATCCTTGTATGTGATAAAACCTACCTGCCAAACACTATCACTCAAACATGCAAACAACAAAGGTTAGTCATTAGAAATCATAAACATGTTATCATATTCAAATGAAAGTATGAACAAATGGGTTTACACCACAACCTCCAATGAGCCAAACAAGTTCACCCAAGCCTTGTTGATTTTCTCTTAGAGATATTTGTGGGTGTGCTCTCCCAACACAATACTAAAATCCCACTAGATTGATGGATGAAAATTAAAATGCAAGCTAATGGATAATGAAGAGCTTAAGAACAAGTATGAAGAACTTGTCTCAAGTCATTCACCAAATGATGAGAATGAAGATGTAAACTATACTAAAATACTATGCAAGATAAAATGAAACTAGAACTAGATTCATTCACCATGATTATCTAAGATGTGATTTCTAGATTATCTAAGAACATGAACATGAAATGCACTATAAAATTCTAGCACTAAATTAGCATGATAACAATGCATAAATGAGAGATGATTTTCTCTTGACAATGGCCTTTATTTATAGATTTTTTGGAGGAGAGAGGGGGCTTGGATGAGGTGGAGCTCATGTGGCATCCACATAGGTGCCACATGAGGGACATATAATCCATGCTAGAGGCCCACTTTGCTCACACATGTGTGAGCAACTTTTGATGTGATGGGTCAAGGTGTGCTTAAAGTACACATGTGAAGGATCTTGTAAGAGGTGTAAGAGTTTTGGTCCAATGAAACACTTTTAAAAAGTGTAAGAAGGTGTCATCATGGGTGTAAGAAACCTTGTTGGCACCAAATTATGATTATTTGGAAAAGGTAATTTTTGGAATTTTGCTCACACATGTGTGAGCAAATAATTAGGACTAATGTGTGTAGGAATCAAGAAATTAGCCTAATTAACCCTAGTTAATTAGTGAATAAGGTTATTTGGTGAGAGTGATGTGACGTAGGGTAGGATCTAGGTTCAAATTAGCTTAATCTAAATTAAATTTAGATTAATTATAGTTTAGTATAATTAAGTCATGTGGAGGAATAAATAAATTAAAATTTTATTTAAAAGGGATTAATGAGGGAAACGTATATAAATAAGACTTAATACATTAAAAAGAATGGTATTTAAACAAAATTTAAATACTTAAGGAAAGTGAATTATATTTAATTAAATAAATTGAAGAATATAAAAAATATAATTAATTAACTAAAATCAATTATAATACTATGGAATATTATTAAATTAATATAAGGACGATTTTAGACGTTTACATTTTGCTCCTCTTTTATGCGGCGTCGAAAGTGGCATCGCATCAAAAAAAAGAAAATAAGATGCATCAGAAAGGTCAAGAAAACCTAAGGCAGTGAGAGTGGAGGAGTGTGCCCCCTCGAGAAAATAATAGGAAAAAATAAAAATTTTAATAAAATTTTCTTGAAAAAGACAGGAAAAGAGCGAAACAAGACCAATTGCATGGTGTGTCCAAAATAAAATGGAGGAAAAATGGGGACCAGAGTGAGAAATAGAGAGAGGGATGGAAGAAACGGGTCCCAAGGGACTATAAATAGTCCACCGGGGTCCAAAGGGAAGTCACTTTCACTCACAAAGAGAAAAAAAAATAGAAGAGAAGAGTAATGGTAGTAGAGAGAGAGCGTGCACAGCTTGGGGAGTGGATTAGGATCCATCAGTGACCTGTAGACACTGAACAACTGGTGAGTAGTGGAAGGCCTCCTTGTCCATTTCACATTTAATGTTTTTTCATGGATTTATGGTACCATTAAAGCGCTAGAAACTGGTCCGCAGTGCAGATAGGGGTCGCCTGACCACCGTCTACGCAGATGATGATCGACAGATCACCGTCCTTGCAAATGACCGATCAGTAATCGGCATCTGCGTAGATAGATATCACTCGATCTCCATCTTTAAGGGTAAAGGGGGATGAAAAAGTATAGAAGAGATGGTGGAGTTAGAACTCCACCGTCTGCGTGGAAAAGAGGCGGTGGCCTAAACCATCGTCTCTGCAGATCGCCATTTGTGAAGATCCATCGTCTACAAGGGTGAATCATCATCTCCGTCGATTGACTCAGAAACAGAAGAAAAAAGAGGAAAGAAGATAGAGGAAAGGGTTGGAGAGAATTTTTTGATGCCCCAAAATGTTATCTGATATATAACATAATCTTGGTGGATGCAGGAGGATACTATTACCTTCTAGGTGAGGGAGTGCTTTCCAGTGACCATGGTGCTAGAGCATGAGCTTACTGCTGTAGAGTGGGGGATGGTGACACTTTATGGGCTGAAGCATGCACACATCTGGCCCAATTTGAGAGTACATAATGTGTTGATGTCAGTACTATTTGAGAGGTGGCATAGCACCACCTCAAGCTTTCACTTCCCAACAGGGGAAGCCACAATCACCCTCCACGATATGTGGAGGATTTGCAGAGTGTCGATTCAAGGGCTGATACCCAAGTACTATTTTGAGGGCTCAGATTTGTACATGGAGATGGCATTTGGGAGGAGATATGCAGACCTTCCAACTTCACAGCAGTGGATGCCATGGGAAGGAGCGATGGTGTTATAGCCATGGTTGTGGCAGGTGGCCCTATATTTGGCTGGACAGATTAGGGGACGCCTGATGCCTGATCATGCAGGCAAGGGATTCCCTATTGGTTGGGCTCGAGTACTGAGCAGCATAGTGGAGGATGGAGATCAGTATTGCTGGGGGTACACGATCCTCAAGCAGCTATATTATTATTTGCACATGTGTGCCTATTGTAAGGGTAGGGAACTAGGAGCAGGATGCACATTGCTACTTGTATGGGCGTGGGAGCATATTTCTTTCATTTGACCAATCCGGACCCAGGAGACTAGAGCAGCTTATGAGCCATTTGCATGTAGATATAGACCACCCATCAGCTACAAGGTTACAGACTCAGTTGGGTACTGGTGACAAAGGATAGATGAGATGGGGGATATTTAGTGGGCGCCCTATGTAGGGTGTGAGACATGGGGACACCAGGTCCCACAGCAGGATGGATACGCAAAGGATGAGTTTTATGACTCATATTATATGATATTTTTTTAGACAAACTGCTCATTGATCAGGCAGACTTCCTACATGATATCTAGGTACATACCATCTAGAGTATGAAGGCAGATGGGTCAGCTTCAGGAGGCTATTCCAGATGGGTTCCCACATCCTTTAGTTACATGGGAGGTCAGGAGTATTTGGGGGATGGGTGTAGATCTTTAGATAGAACAAGGATCATGGATGGGGATGATGGAGGTTCCCTTGATCAGGGCATGAGAGTGTCTATAGGATGTTGGAGTTGTCCCAACATACACATAGTGGTGGGCAGTGCATAGACCAATTAGACTAACCATGCGATGATTTTTTTAGGCAGACGAGAAGCCAGGAGAGGGAGGAGATGGAGGGGGATAGGATGGAGATGATGATGATTAGGATGGAAGAGATGGAGGAGGGGCTGGGGGGAGGAGAGTCTGACCGAGGGTTGCATCACAGAGGAGGGGAGGACAAGTAGAGATACCTATAGGGAGGGAGCCACCAGTAGTCCTGGGAATATAGGTACAGGATCAGGGATAGGGATAGGAGCAAGGACAGGGGCCTCAAGGGCCACCAGTATAGGGCTAGGGGCCATGGGGGAAACTGAGATAGGGACAATGAGCTGGGTACTTATCCCAAGATGTATATGATATAGTGGTGGTGGAGTAGGACAATCTACGGATTGAGCTTGGGAGGGTATAGGGATTGTTAGCGACATCTCAGGCAACTAAGGTGAGCATACAGGTAGAGATTTAGAGGCTATAGGGTTTACTGGCCATAGTTGGTAGTTTGCAGATAGAGATGACCAAGGTTCAGGGGGAGCTAGTAGCAGAGACATCTCGGGGTGACAGTGCTCGGAGAGCACTAGACTTATAACAAGCGCAAGTGGACAGTGGGGAGTTCTCAATGGTGGGATAGAAGGAGGGGGATGGAGAAGAGATAGCGGCCATGTCATCCTAGATATCAGCTCTAACAGCAGAGTGAGACTCAATTTGTATCAAAGTAGAGACATATAGAGCATAGCAAGATATAGCCCGGGATATAGGGACAGTGGCAGGGTTGTGACAGGTGCTTGTAGATAGATTTGTGGCATAGAGGGAGGCTGGCAGGAGAGGTCAGGAGGCCTTGCACTACATGACTTTATATCACAAACTCATGCTAGAGGTAGAGAAAGAGCCCCCTTATACAGAGAGATCTATATCTCATAGTACAGGCCAAGATTCATAGGGATCGGTGGGGTTACCACCACATCTGAGCAGCGGTGCAGGACCATCACATCCACCACCATGATTCTTCTCAGGCCATTTTGATACATATTTTGTATGATTTATGCAACACATTATGTACGACAGACATTTTGAGATACATACATAGACTTGATGGACTTTATTTATGATGCTATATGATGTGAGGTTTATGCAGGATGGATGTGTTATGATTTTATATGTTTTACATGATGTTTATGACTGACATGTAGGATGAGATGAATGTATCTGATTATACTGATCTATTTGTGATGCAGGGCTGGGATGCATTTATATATGTTAGATGTGATATGTAAATGTTTATAGATGGATATATTTTACATGTAATGATGTAATGTGATAGTAAATAAGTGATAAATGTGTAATGAATGAATCTAAAATGCCTAATGAATGAATGCAATATGAGACGTATGAGGACACTATTTTTGTGTGTATCAAATAGGCCTAATAAAATCACTTAGGTGACTAGATAGGGGGAATAAATAGAAACCTTTCCAAGAGAAAAATCAAAGGCAATATGACCTAGCTAAAATGTAATCCTAACTATGATGATAGTGGGATTTATACCATGTTAATGTTGGAGAGCACACCCTAGTTTGATATTGCGAAAGGAGTTATGCACCATGTGCTAGAAAACACATGTGACATGGTTCCTTTGCATGGAATAGACTCTCAGACAAATAGATTGTTAGGAACAAGAATGCAAGATATGAGGTATGATGAGACTGATGAAATGTTACTCATGAGGAGATGCAATACATCCAGATCTATTTAGGGATTTGAGATGCATGAATCTTACCCCCAGTGAGGCATACATAGTCATAACTAAATATCAAAACATAAATGCACTAGCAATCTATGACAAGCAGATCATACCACAAATGACACGTATTCCACTATATACTCATTATAATGAACCAAGAAATAAAAGATCAAGGCTATCATGATAAGGCCACATTGAAACACAAGATAAAATTTAAAAAAAGGCATCCTGACCAAGTGGTCATTCAGTCCAAAAGTTCTTTCCATGAATAGTTTTGATGTGAGGATTGATAGGATAGCCGACACTGGAAGGATGTATCCTGATGGGCCAAAGATTGATTGATTGACACTGGAATTTGCTGGCAATTGCTTGTGAATAGAATGACATTAGGAAAGTCTATATGTTTGCTGATTTGTTAGAAACATTTGCGGTCACTATGTCTAGAATAAAGCTCAAGTTTGATATGGTAAGCTCAGTTGTGCGGGAATGTGATTTTACTGCAAAAGTGGAAAACGGTCAAGGAAACTACCTGGAGAGATATGGGTAGTGAGTTCATTATGGAAGGTGATGTAGGCTGTATGGGAAAAATGGTGGAAACAGATGGTGGATGTGACTACACATGGTGCCTGAAATAGGTGTTCACCATGGTACTTATCTATTGGACCACCAAAGTGGTTTTCACAGATGGACAGATTTATTTCTCTTTCTCTTTTTCTTTTTTGATACTTTTTTCAAGATTTTATATTTTTTATGTTTTTTTTTTGCTTTTTCTTTTGCTTTCTTTTTTAATGTTTTTGGATTTTCTGCTTTTCTAATTTTTTTTAGGATTTTGAAATTTTTCGGTTGTACAATGGACTGCTGAAGGATCAAGCATAGAAGCACTTGAGATGTACAATATTTTTAGGATCAGGGATTGGATCTCCCTTTGGTGACACAATCTAATAAGTGTCAGAGCCATACTTTGTTGTGATGATGAAGGGCCCCAACCAATTAGGTTCAAAGTTTCCTTTCTTTTCACGGTTCTAGAGGTTCTTCATATTATGCTACAGGACAAGATCACCAACCTCAAATTGACGAGGTTTAATCTTTTTGTTGAGCTAGAGGTGAAGGTGATTTTGATACACATAGAGGTGGTTTAGGGCACTAAAGCATCTCTCATTAAAGAGTTCTAGCTCTTACAAGCGGGCAACTCTATATTCTTCGTTGGACAATAGATTCTTGAGAGAGATTCTGAGGGAAGGGAGCTCAATTTCGATGGGTAGAATAGCCTTAGTGCCATAAACAAGGGCAAAGGGGTGGCTCTAGTGGGGGTTTGAATGGAGGTACGATAGGCCCAAAGGGTGGGTTTGAGGCGAAGGTGCCAATCACAGCTAGCTTCATCGACTATTTTCTTGAGGATTCTAAGGATGGTTTTATTCGTAGCCTCTACTTGACCATTGCCTTGTGGAAAGTATTTGGAAGAGGTATGGTGGGTAATGTTTAATTTCCTACATAGCTCTATGACATCCTTGTTTTTGAAAGGTCCTCCATTATCAGTAACAATGTCCTAAGGAATGCCATAGAGAAAGATAAGATAGTTCAAAATGAACTTTGAAATCTATTTTCCAGTGGTGTAGGTGAGACGAACAACTTCGACCCACTTGGTAAAGTACTCAGTGGTAGCAAGGATGTATTTATGGCCATTGGAAGAATTAGAGAAAATCTGGCCAATGAGGTCAAGACCCCAGTGGGAAAAGGACCAAGGGGTGATGGTGATCTGAAGGGATTAGGAGGGGGTGTTTATCAAATTATTGTGCTACTAACAAGGCACACACTTCTTCACATAGTTGTAAGCATCTTGTTCCATAGTAGGCTAGTAATATCTAGTGCGTAACAACTTCTTGGCCAAAGTAAGTCCACTAGATTAAGCCCCATAGATTCCTTAATGTACCTCCTCAAAGGACTTTTGTGCTTTATCAGATTTCAGACACCTTAAAATAGTTCCATCAAAATGCTTTCGGAAAAGGGTATCACCAAGGATTGTGTATCGGGAAGTGCGGTGAATGAAGGTTTTACATTGATTGGGGGTTATGGTAAGTGGGGTATATCCATCGTGAAGGTAGGAATATACTTCTTGGTACCATGGGGAGTTAGGATCAGCAATTTCACACACCATTTCAGAATTTTGTTTGTCACAGGTAGGGACCATAAGATTCTCAACAAGAAACTCACATTGTGTATTGTGTTCTGGCATGGTGATCAAGGACCCAATAGTAGCCATGGCATCAAATGCTTTGTTGTTTGTGCAGGAGATTTGTTGGAAGACCAATTCAATGAAATGCATTTTGAGATCTTCAACTGTACGGTGATAGGGAAGCAACTTGTCATCCTTTGTTTGATATTCATCCATAACCTATTTGATAACCAACTATTAATCACTCAGTACCAGTAAACTGAGAATCTTCCATTGTATGGCCTGATGAAGTCCAAGTATAAGGGCTTCATATTCTACAATGTTGTTTGTATAATGAAATTGTAATTTATAAGATTTAGGGATTATATCCCCTTTTGGTGTAACAAACAAGATTCCTAGCCCTGATCCTTTTTGAGTGAAGGATCCATCAAAATAAAGTTTCCATGGGGTGTTCGGGGCAAGATTGAGGACTGATTCATCTAGAAAATCTATGATCAATGGATGTTTACCATCAATAGGTACTTTAGCTAGCTAATCTGTAATAACTTGTCCTTTGATAGCTTTGTGATCCACATAAAAAATGTCAAATTCACTAAGTATCAAAACCCATTTCATTGTACGACTAGTGAGAGCAGCACATGCCAGGAGATATTTGAGTGGATCAATTTTGGCAACAAGATGAATCTTATGATTAAGAATATAATGTCATAGTTTCTGTGTATAGAAAACAAAAGCCAAACATGCTTTCTCAACTAGGGAATAATTCAACTCATAACCAATAAGAGTCCTTCTAAGATAATAAATTGCTCGCTCCTTTCCGGTATCATCTAATTGAGCTAGAAGGGCTCCCAACGCGACCTCTATAGTAGATATATACAAAATCAGAGGACGGCCAACAACAGGTGGTACCAACATAGGTGGATTAGCCAAATAGCCTTTTAGTTTCTCAAATGTATTTTGACATAAGAAATCTCATTGAAATTTGATATTCTTGCATAGGAGATGAGAGAATAGATGCACTTTATCTGCCAGTTGTGACAGGAATCTTTTAATTGATTGCAGTTTTCCTTGTAAACTGTCTAATTGTTTCAATGTTTTTGGTGGTGGCATCTCGAGAATGGCTTTTAATTTCTTTGGATCCCCTTATATTCCGATCCATGACACAATGTATCCCAACATCTTACTAGATTGTACTCCAAAGACACACTTCTTGGGATTTAATCGTAGCTTATACTTCTCCAATTGCTCAAAATTGGTAGTGAGGATAGGAATGTGTGATTCTCGTATCTTGGATTTTCCCAAAATATCATCTACATAGTCTTCCATGATGACATGAAAAATATCATGAAAGATAGTAGTTATTGCTCTTTGATATGTGGCACCGGCATTTTTAAGGCCAAAGGGCATCACCTGATAACAGAAGGTACCCCAAGGTGTTGTGAATGTAGTTTTGTGCTAGTCTTCTAGTGCTATCCTAATCTGATTGTAACCAGAGAAGCCATCCATGAGTGACAACATCTCATGTCCAGTAGTCAAATCCACTATAATTTCAATATTTGGGAGTGGAAAATCATCCTTAGGACATGCAAGGTTTAGGTCTTTGAAATTAGTGCAGATGTGAATGCCCCCAACAAGTTTTCCTACTGGGACAATGTTGGAGACCCATTCAGGATAGTCTATAGGTCCAATTACTTTAGCATCTAGCATTTTTTGAAGCTCTACTTTAACTACCAGTGCAACTTGTGGATGCATCTTGTGGAGTTTTTGTTTAACAGGTTTCACACTAGGATCCACAACAAGATGGTGCATGAAAAGATCTATATCGAGCTTGGGCATATCCTTGTAAGTCCAGGAAAAATTTATTTTATGTTTATGAAGGAATGCTATCATGTCT
Organism: Thuja plicata; assembly: GCA_018584345.1. Classification (NCBI taxonomy): domain Eukaryota; kingdom Viridiplantae; phylum Streptophyta; class Pinopsida; order Cupressales; family Cupressaceae; genus Thuja; species Thuja plicata. The sequence continues at coordinate 1,316,879 of MU224173.1, forward strand.
TTCTTTTCTTGATAACTGAGAGAAACTACAATGTAAGTGATGGGTGGATCTGCTTCTAAGCCCAGATTGATCAGGATAGTGTCTTCAATAATCATAGAGGACACTTCTGGTTTTGACGATATAAATGGCAGGTCAGCTTCTCCCTCCTCTATCACCTCAGAAAGTTTTTCACTAGAGGACGCGTCCTTTATTTTTTCTTTTTCTTCATCCAAAGGTTCCTGCGAGAGGTTTTCACGAGGGGATGTTTTTGTATTTTTATTTTTTATATTTTTATCGTTATTGTCATTTTTGCAACTAAGAGAATTGACCTAGCTACCGAAGTAGGCTTTCTTGTTGTAGTGAATCTAATGTTCGTATTCTCATAAATTCTTAAGTCCAAAGAGGGCTAAAACTGCCTCATCTGAATCACAAATGTCCAAAGCTGGTGGTGAATCTTGCTGATCCTAGTCAATTAGTTCAGGGTTTTTGAGGGGAAGACAAGGGGATGAAAGGTTGGCTTGGGTGATAGTGAAGACATGGGTATTATCATCAAGTTCATCTTCAACATAGTGGAAAGGAATTTCGAAGAACTCTTCTTCAGTGTTTGAATCTGAGGCAGCTAAACAATAATCCTTAGCGAAGTTAGTCTTAGTCTCTATGGAACCCAATCCATGTCCTTTAGGATAGCCATTAGTTGATATGATTTTATTATTACCACTTTCATTAGCTCCAAGACTAGTACCATGATATCCTATGCTTTCAACAATGGGAGTAACCTTGGGATACTTTCCTTTGGGGAAAGTTACAGGTCTTTCTTCTTCATCATTGTAGAGCCAATCAAGGACATTGTATTCCATGTGTTCATCTAATAAGGACCCCCAAAGTTCAAAAGTGGTTGTCTTGAAATGCATGAGCACTTTGTCTTTAGAGGGGGGTAATGGTGATGGTCTTCCATAAGACTTTGGAGATAAAGGGAGTTGCCTAATACATAGAGCACTTTCAAATTTATATTCTCCCATGCCTTAATCTGTAAAGGTGGCTTTTGCTTCAGATGCAGAGGCTTTGTCTTCAGTAACCTTTTCCTTTCCCTTGGATTGATCAACTGGTATTTCTGATGTCTTTTCTAGAACTGAGGGAGTATTTGAAATAGGGGTTTCTTGATTAAATTGTTGGCCAAACTCATTCAACGGACAGTAGTTAGATTGTTTTCCTTCCAGTCTCTTACAGTATTGAAAGGGCTCAGGATCTCCAGGAATCATGATTTCTCTACCATGATGTGGGAACTTGAGACATTGATGATAAGTAGAGGGTACACCTTTGATAGCGTGTATCTAGGGTCGTCCCAACAAGATATTATAAGGTAGGTCTAGATCCAATACATGGCAAATAGTTTCAATCAAGTTCAGGCCCACTTGTAAGGGTAGTGTGATCAAACCCTTGCTTTCTCTTTCTCTATCATCATAGGCCTTTATTGTGATTCACTTGTCTACATCCAAGAGGTCCTCATAAAGACTGATGTTATGAATCATCTTCAATATGCACAAATTTAGGCCAGATCCACCACCTATAAGCACTCATTTTATTTTTGTGGATTGGATTTTGGCTTTGATATGGAGGGACTTATTATGATGAAGGTTAGGACCACAAAATTCCTTAATAGTAAAGACAAGATTCTCTTGTGTGGCTAAGTTCCTGATCATATCTTGGAATTGAGTGGCATTGATATTATCACGGACACAGGATTCATTTAGAGAATCTTCAAGGATTTCTTTGTGGATTGGCAAATTTTTTAGGAGCTCTAGAATGGATATATGTACAGGCATCTTTCCTAATTGAGCCAATAGGTCATAGCATGAGGTAGGTTGTGTACGGGTAGATGGTGTAGCTGGTGGATTTGCAGATGTAGAAGGTTTATCAATAGCTTGGAAAGTGACTCTAGGTTTACGTGTGGTAGAATTACAATCAGCAACTTTGAGGATTATAGTGTTAACATGTGTGTCAGATTCTTCAATGCAGCCACAAAGAGAATCAAACCCAAAGATATCATTTTCTTCTAGAGTCCCACATGTTCGATCATCGCCTGAAATAGTATTGGTAGGGTAATCATATGGGATTGCATTGGAGGAATTCTTTTGATTGTGTGGTGGGAAGGGATGATTGTAGAGTTTAAGTTTTGCATTAGATGAGGATGCATTCTGACCTTCAACTTCAATTTTTCCATCCTCAATGAGATCTTGCATAAAGTGTCTAAGCTTAATGAATTTATTGGTATCATGTCCTTTGATGCAATGATAATCACAATATTCATTATCTCTATACCAAATAGGCTTAGGTTGATTCTCATTGAAAGGCCAAGTATTTGGAAAGCTTATCATCCCTTGATCTGTAAGTTGTTTAAAGATCACGTCTAGAGGTTCTGCCAATGCTATAAATTGTCGCCATTGTCGATTGTCATTGTTGTTGTTATTATTGTTATTGTATTTGTTGCGAGGAAACAAGTATGATTGATTGTACAGTTGTTGTTGATTGTTGTTCTGATTCTGATTGTTTTGATTTTGATTGTTTTGATTCTAATTTTGATTGTTGTTGTGATTCTGATTGATAAGGCCAAATTATTGCCTTTATTTTGTATAATTTTAAATACTTTGTTCTAGTTTCTGACAAAACATTTGAGAGCCCAGCCAGTCAAAACTTGTGATAAAGTCCAGATAGAACTGATAAACCATGGGTAGATGTTTGTGACATATTTTGCTAATATTATACATATAGTGCAGTATTTCATAAAACCATCAAAATATATGTCCTAATATCTAGATTTAATTTGATTAAGCTTGTTGCATGAATATTTCTGCATCATAACTAACTTGATAGGAGAGAAAGCGGCTAGAGAGTGGTCGACAACATTCAAGGAAGACTGTTGAGGACCAGCTATGGCGGAGTGATCATCACAACACCATGAAACATGGCTGCTACAATGGAGGAGCCATTATTCTAGGACGCAGGGATGTAGTGTTCCTATATTCCCTCTGCACTTTATTATGTTGAACTGGTCACCTGAGCTTTATTACCCACACCGCGGGTTGTTGCATTTCCATCTTCTTCTCCGACATGTTTTCAACAAGATAGTTTCTTTTCTATTTTGTAATAAGTGTTCGATCCTCTATATATAGGGATTGGACTGATAGTTTAAAGTTAGATAGGAAAGTTAGAGAAAGAATTTTTTGGAAGAAAACTATTGTATCTTATAGCAATCTATATCAAGTTTCATGTATTATTTCTATGTGATGAGTTTTTGAAATACAATGAAGTAATTCTTGGTTTACATTTTGTGTTAATAGATTAGCATAAACCAACCAAGGGGGCCCACTTGGGAGGTGGAATAGGTTAGAATAGAATATATTTCATTTCCAGCATTTCTAGCATTTCCATTATTTCAAATAGAAGTTACAATTTCTTCCTGCAGCATCGTACCTTGTGAATGTTCCTGCAGCATCTACAAGAATAGTTATAATGGATGTTCTAGGCTGAAGTATAGGTTTAAGTAGAGTTTACGATTTCTAGCATTCATTTTAGTAAGGAGATAAATGTATTCTTTTCCTGCAGCACTAGTGTAGGTTTCTTTTATGCATTTTTGCCTTCCTGTAGCATAAGCAGAATGACTCCTTAAGGAACCTAGTGCACATATCGTGCCAACCATTTCAAGTATACGTCCCTGGGTTGACAAGTTAAATGCACCTCATAATAGGAGAAGTAGTCCTTAGATTGAATAAACCATTCCTAAGAAAGGCTTTGAGCATGATTATTCCACACCTATTGTGAGGCGGTTCATTTTTGGCATCGTTTTCAGGATGGTGTCAAGCTAGGAACATTTGTGAGTCATTTTTTTTCATTCCTAGATTATTTTTTAGATTTGTATCCCTAAAAATTGCTTCACAAGCATGAAGAATTCAATTGCATGCATTGAAGAGAAAGGCGAAGAGATGAATATGGCAGATTTCTCCCAGCAGAGTCTGCTAATTTGAACAAGGAAGTTGAAGAAGTTGAGTTACCCTTTGAAGACGCAAGCCTCGACTTTCCTACAACATCTTCCTCTAGAGTAGGACCACTTGATATAAGTGGCTTCCAACCTTTTGCAGAAATATTGGCCATCTTTCTAGATAATTCTAGTCCAAATCCACCTATTGTTAACAATCCAATAGCTAATGCTCCTTTCCAGCAGCAACCCCATAATCAAATACCTCCAGTAATGGAACACCCTACTTTCCCATTTCCTCTCCCAAGCCTTATAAACAATACTAATCTCAAAAAATATACCCACAATTTCTCTTCCAAAGTTTTATGGTCTTATAACGGAGGATCCTGACACTTTCTTGTTTGAGTTTGACATACTCTGTCGAAGCTTCAACTATAATACCGATGCCCATAAGCTCAAGTTGTTTCCTGCAACACT
>MU224173.1:1321568-1353406 GCA_018584345.1 Thuja plicata
TGATGGCTGGTGGAGATATATCCCAATCCTCTTGGGATGACCTCAAGAAAATCTGTCTCAACTACTCAAGGTCAACTGTGAAGAAAGGCAGAGGATACCGGCCCACAGTCACAAAAGGGATTGGTTCGGTCGTTTCAAAGCTGGAGATATCTAATTTGCTAGTGGATTTCAAGAAAGATATTATAAATGATGTAGCTACACATCTTGACACAATGAATGCCAAGAAGAAGCATGCAGATGCTGAATCACAATTGGATGAGTACTATCCACACTATCGCAAACAAAAGAAAGACTATGGATGTAAGCTGGTAGCCAACCTGGAAAATCAACATTTTCCAACTGACTACATGAAGATAGGAGACAGCGATCAAGTGTTCTTCATTGCTCAACATCGACCATGGGCTTCACAACAAGGTATGCCAGGAGATCCTCTACAATTTTCAAATTTTAACAATAATCAGTGGAAAAATGAAAATTATTAGAACACTTCTCAGTACTTTCAACCCCAGTGGCCAAACCAGCAGAATAACCAGTGGCCAAACCAGCAAAATAACCAATGACAAAATCAACAAAATAACTAGTAGCCAAATCAGCAGAATCAATGGCAACCACCGCAAGGAAATTGGCAGCAAACTAATCAATGGAGGGGGCCTCCACAGTGGCCTAACCAAAATTATGGCTGTCCACAATTACCACCTCCAGTGCAACCACCTACAATAATGTCACCTCCTGCAGCAACTAATTCTAATCCAAAGCCAACTCAATTGCCTGCTCAACCACAGCCAAATCCAAATAATAAATAGTAGCAGTAGAAAACGTACACTACTAACACTCAGCAGTGCCCTACTTATTCATTAGAGATAGCTGATATGCATTTGAGGTCTGGTACCACACTGCCTACACCTGAATATCATATTATCATGGAAGTTGCAGACACTCCTGCAGCACTACTTCCAGAAGCCACACTGCCAAATACCAGCCAGCCAACTGATATACCCAGCAGGACTACTGTCCACACTCCAAATCCACCCTTTCTGTTGGTACTCCTAAATTTGGAACAAATTTGGAGTGACCATGTTTGATTTTCAAACAAGCAAAAGTCAATACACTTGAAAAAATTGTGTGAGAAGACTCAGTTGGAGTGCATGTAAAAGGTGCCCGGATAATTTTCATGAGATACAAATTGGGAAGAGGCTTTAATGCCTTTCATTTGACGTATGCAGTGGGTCCCACCTCCTGATTTCCAATTCTGACATGTTTATGGAGTAGTCCTTTTGAGGGGGTCACCTAATTCTGCATCTTTGCTAATTGTCAATTTGTTGTCCAGAGCCTACTTTGCCTCTGAGTATCTTACACCCTGTTGAGTTTCATAAGCCACCACTTTGGGAATGTGTTCCATGCATATCAGAGAGCTTATTTCTTATATCTAAGATCATTCTGAATCAGTTTGATAAGTTTTCATACTTCCCAAAGTTGGTTGCTCAGAACTGTCTGCATTTTTGTCCTGTCTAGAGACCTGAATAGCCCATTTTGACATGTTATAACTTTTGACCAGTTGTTCCATTTAATAAATTTCCTTTTGTACTATGTTCTATTGGTCACACACTCCATATTTCCTACTATACAAATCTTTGTGAAATAAAATGACAAGTTTTCAAGAACCATTCTGGTAGTGATTAATTTTGATTTCCTGTGTTTTCAAGTGCAGAATTGGTAAGTGACCTACTTTGAGCTTTTGAAATTCTACACCCGGGTGAACATTTTGAATAATTGACTTGTCCCTTGTATTTTAAACATAGGATTGTACCTACCTAAATATTTATAGACTCCTACCAATCCATCTATCCACTTTGCTAGAGCCTTTCCGTTTCCAATTTCTTAAAGTTTCTCTGAAAGTGCAGAATTCAGAATTAAATGGCATACTTTGTCCTTTTCCCATTTCCACCCAGTTCGAGGTCAGACATAATTGGATATGGATTTGCATTATAGACCTAGGAATGAACTCATATGTAGATTCCCAAACCTTGACCAATCCAGTAGATCACTTTTCTTTGCCGATTCCGAACCTGATTTCTGCATATTTATTGTGTTTTAGTTCAGAAAAGTGTTAAAGTGCTATTTTTTGCAAATTGGTATTAGTTTAGTGGTCTATTTTCAGAACAAGATATTTGAGGGGTCATGTTCTACATCTGGCATTCAATCAGGATCCAGGGGTTGAGTTTCTGAAAGATCTATTTGATGAGTTTGCAAGTTCAGTTTCAGAGGCAATTTATTCAGTTTACAGTGCGGAAAAGTGTTAAGTTTCAGAGTGGCCATTTTGCATGAGTGATAACTTTCTGTCTGAAAGATATTTTCAGGAACCAATCAGGGCATCATGCTCATTACATATCAATGTACTATCTGACTTGATGGTGAAGTTTTGAAATGTGATTTAGTCATTTTACAATGGTCGATCTAAAAAGGGACTTGTGGTGATTTGGCATTTGCACTTATGTAGTGTTTTAAAAGGGCTAAGTTTGCATTGCTATATTTTGTGCCTGAGAACGAATCTAGTGAAGCCCTTCTGCATATGTTTTCAATGGTGATCAACGAATCTTTTTTCCGAGTGCCAGAGTCAGATTGTTTGTTTCAATCAATTTTCAAAGACAATTCCTGAGGCCATTTGATATTTACAAGATCAATTTGCAAAAGCGTAAAGTTTAGTTTTAGGTGATTACATATTAACTGATTTAAGATCAAATGTGCACTGAAGACTACATTGTTGCAATCTGAAGGTGAGGGTTAAATTCTAAATGAGGATTTGTATGATTTGATCTCAACAGCTCGACATAATTTATCAAAGTCAAGTGACCATTTTGTGCATTTTGAGAGGGTTATTATTTTAAAGTCACTTGCAGTTTTAAATGGCACAGAGTACAAAAGGATTCAGCATTATGTCTTATGAAGGGTTATATACATTTTAAAAAAAACATTCCGTACACATTGGCATGTGTAATATCAATTTGGAAAGTTATGCTACACTTGCTAATGGGAATGCTTTTCATGTTTTGATTAATAATATTTGTATATGCAAATTTGAAACAGCCAGCATATAGACATTAATTGAATCCACAGCCAACAAATATAAACAACTCACACCAGTTTAGGTGGCAAATGGGAGTTCTAATGAGTTTAAAATTCTCAAGCATTGCAGACGGCAGGTGTAAAGCCGATTTCCACAACCTTTTCCAGCGGCTTCCCTTCCAGTGCAAAATGTAGCAGCACCACAGACAAAGGCGTGAGTTGTTTGGCAGGGAACTTCAAGTGATTTGATGCAGAGGCTTTCAAAGCTTCCATGCTATGCAACTTACAGGTGTAAAGCCAAATTCTCAGCCCTTCCTTGCGCAGAATCCATTACTAGGGGGTGCTTTGATATTTAGTTGAATATCTAGCAAATTACATTGCCAATGCCAAGCATAATGAAAGTCTGCGCAGACCTTAAGGGGGAATTTTTATTGTTTTCAAACATAGTAAACTGCAAATACAAAGGGCCAAAGTCTGCGCAATGTATGGACAGAGGGAAGTTTTTGAAGTTTTAAAGAGAAATCTGCATTTTTGACTCCATGAGGAGTGGCGCCCTGATCTCTGGAGAACATTGGTGGCCCTTATTTGAAATAAAATAGTGCTATTAGTGAGCAGCACTCAAGAACAACCCAGAAACATGAAAAACACAGAATATGCTATGGTTTTTTGGGAAAAGTTTGAAGTTTTTTTAAATGTTTTCAAGTATAAATCTGCAAATGTGACACCATACAAAGGGGTGCCCAAGGCATTAAAACACAACCATGGTGTTCATTTGTAGAGAAATAACTCCATTAATGAGCAGCTCTCTTCACACTTTCAGCAAAAATGAGAGACTGTGTATTTTTGATATCCCACATTCACTGTGAAAAGGGAGTTTTTGGTATTTATATACCAAAACACTAACATCCAAGGTAAGAATGAGATCCCAGAGGCTCTTGGTGAGCTCCTAGGGGCTGGAGGTTGACTTGCATGAGCTATAAACAGTGTTTTAGTACAAAATCTGAAAATGCTTTAAAACAGTAAGTTTGATATATCCCACATTCATGCCTCAAGTGGATTTCAAAATAGATATAAGCAAAGGCACAAACATATGAGTTTGAAGTTGAAGAGGAGGCTATCCATGCACGTGCCCTCATCTGACCGCCTCGGTTTCTGTGCCTAAAAATGAAGGAGATGAAATTTTGACGAAAATGAACAATGTTGTTGGTCGCGAAGTCGCGAGATGTGCATGGTCGCCCAGTTGCCGAAAGCCCTAGTCACCCAGTCGGGAGTGAAACTGTAGTTAACCGCCAAATTGCTGAGACTTGGCGACTGAACGCTAGCAGTTAGTCACGCAGTCGCTTGACATCAAAGTTGACCGCCGAGATTTGGCAACTAACCGCTAGCGGTTAGTCACAAAGTAGCCAGAAGGAAATAGAAGCTGTCGCGACATGGAGATGGTCGTTGGTCGCTAGATGGAGTTAGCCACTGGGTGCTGGTCACTAGGTCGCCCAGGAATGAAGGATAAGGTGAAAATTGCTCGTGACTTTGATTTCTTGATTGTTGCATGGTCGTCGGATGTGACGGAAGTTAAAAATGAGTTAAGCATAGTTTGTGACAGCCAATGGGAGCATGCCACGTGTCAAAATCTAGTGATTTCTGGGTAAAATATGCATGAGTCTGGGATTTTCAAAGACTTTAAAAGTGCACAGGGTTAGTTGTAACAGGGAATTTAATAGTTTTATTGCAATATCCATATGATTATTCCCAGAGGTTTTTTAAAGACACTGAGAATCAGATTTGGACAGAATGAAGATCAGAGGATAAATCAGATTTGCACAAAGAAAAATTAGATAAAATGCATAATATTTTAATTGCACAAGTCAAATTTGAAAGATCTTTCCAGAGGATAAATCAGATATTTTCAAAGGGAAAATGTGACAGATTGCAAAGATTTTTTTTTTTTTAACAAATGAAATCAGATTGAAAACTTTTCAGTGGGAAAAGGAAGGAGATTTGCAAAGAGATGTATCAGATAATTTCTCAGACAAGTGGAGTTGAAAATTGATTAATTCAATCAGATATTTTGAAAAGCAAGGAATGAGTAAAAATCAGATTTGAGAGAAGGACAGGTGTTTGCCAGACATAGTCTTTAGGGTTGCTTCTCTTCTATATGTCTTCTTCTTTTCTCAGTTAAAAAGGGTTCCTTTCCTCTGCTTTGTTCTGGTTTTTTCCTACAGATGCCCAGAGCAGGTCCTTGTTGGTCTTGTGGAAATTTTATTGTAAGTTATACTTCTGTGTCTTTGTATATTCATGAAAGCTTATTGTCTAGATGTGTTGAAGTAGAATACAGTAATAGAATATAGTGTGGTTTTCCCTCTTTCATATTATCTTGTCTCTTTGCATTCTGTTTGTGCTCTAGTGTGTTTCACCTAGAAGGCATTTGAAATACACCAGCTACAAGGTAGTTTGTCTAATTATTTATAAGTTCCTTTCAAGGAGAGGACTAAGTTTCATAGATGATTTCAGAGAGAAAAACATTCTGATAAGGATTTGATGCAGATGTATGTATATGAGAGGATAGTTTGTAAGGCACTCTATCTCAGCCGCATGTAGTTTGTAAGGAAATCTACAGTATCTCTATTATTTTATCTCTGTTGATTCATGTTTTCATTGACTCTTTGCCCAAGGGATAGGCACTGGTCCAGAGTATATTTTGCAGTCTGTTCCTCATCCAATATCAAAAATCATTTCAACTAAAAATACTCTTGTTACTAAGAACAAACAAACTGAACTCAGTAAGGACCTATGTCAGCAGGACAGTGTCCACTTTAGTGATTCCTTGAAGAGTGGATCATTAGGTTATCCCTCCTACTATAAAAGGAAGAAGGATGAAAATCCTTGTATCACTGGTTTTTGCTATATTTGAGACCATAAGTTTGTATGGTTAAATCTTGCATTCGATTATGCTTGGTCGTTTGCAAGGTGATTTATAAGTTGGTTTAACAAAGGTACAGAGCAAATCAGTGTCCACACTATAACATACTGTGTAAACAGCAATCATAAAAGGTAAAACCTACCTGAGTATATGTGGAGCTCAAAAATGAAGAAGGACCTTACCCAGTCCTTAGCAATTAGGCTTTTCTTGTCTCTGTATCAGTATTAGAAGGCATAGTGTTCAAGTAGTCATTTCAAGCACTGTGATTCATACAAGAAAAATCCCTAACAAATTGGCGACTCTACTGGGGAATTAATTATAAAAATCTTTTTAAAGAAATCAGAATTGCTGGAGTAAGTCAATAGTAAGACAGTCATAGAGTCATGTGTTACAAAAAGGAAAAGATATATTCCCCATGCTTTATAAAAAGACTCAAGTCTGTGTGTTGTTTGTTGCAAAATTTTTACAATTTTCCACCTGATCTCACTAATAGTGAGTGGCGACTCTGAGCTCTGATTTGCACCAGTGTGCATGTGAAAGAAAGATTACAAGGAAGGTGAGCTTGCAGCAACAGTGACAGCAGATATTCTACATGTTTTGAGGCTGATTTGAAGGTGTCTTCAAAGCACGCATGTTTTCCAACAGCTCAAATACATCCAAGTATTTTCACAAGTTTTTATAGTTTTCCTTATCAAGTGATTACAGCACTAAAGCAAAAAGGAATCAGTTAAAAAAGAGGTTTACATGTTTTAAGTTTTACTTGCATCTATGCAAAATTTGAAGAAAATATGTAAGAGTGGCAGTTTGTAATATTTTTAACTGCTGAGATGTCACAATATTTTAATTGGAGGGGTGGTAATCTGTATGGGGCAATTATTTTTGTGGGTATCCCTAGATACCCAAATCATATCCCATCAAAGGTTAAGGAGCATTTGCCAAAGTTTACTATTTTTGGAGAACAATCAGCTGAAGATCATTTAGAAAAGTTTGCAGATTTGATTGATGATCATGACAGAACACATGAGGATGTACTAATGAATTTATTTGCAATATCTCTAGTCGATAATGCTAGGGAGTGGTTTAAGGATTTACCTCATGATTCAATAGGATCTATGGCTGAAATGGAGAAATGTTTTATTGAACAATATGGTAACACAAATGACAGTAGTGTTTCCTATGCTATATCCTATGTTGAAGAATCTATGTCAGATTCAGATCATGATAAAGAGGATCTTGAGGAGGAACTTATCAAGAAACTATCGGCCATCTGAAAGCAAATGAAAAAAGAGGAGGCCAATAGACAAGCTCAAATAAGAATTGACCAATTAAAATTGGAATTGTTGAACCAAATAGCAATAAGTGATGATGAATCTACTGTTTTTGAGTCTGAGATTATTGAAGATGTTGATAATAAATCTGACAGTGAATCTGAATTTAATGATATTCAAAGTGATGAAGATGAATATATACTTAGGGATGATGAAGAATCTACTGCTGGTGAAGATACTGCTGATATTGATATTATGAATAAGCTTTATGAACAGCAAGAAGATGAAAAAGATATATGCGGCCAGCAAGATAACAATTATGATACAAACATAAGTGTTTGTAGTGAGGTCATTACACAAGAAGATATGATTTCAGAGGTTTCACTACAAGACTATAACCAAGAAGAAATTTGCAGCATCATGCAAGAAGACAGTAAGGAGATAAATGAAGAAGATGATTGTTGTTCCCTTCACAGAGAACAAATTACAGAGATTTTATCTTTTGAGTATCTCATATATTCAGGAAATAGAACCTTTGAACTTTCATGTCCAGCACATATTGATTTTGACAGTAAAAATGAATCACAATATTCTGATTTTGACATATGTGATATTGTTTCTTCTCGCACTCCTTCATTCAGCTATAATAAAATTCAGTTTTATTTATCAAATGATGGTATTTTCAGTGTGGTTTCAGATTCAATAGATGTGGAAAATCCAAATATGGAGTTGAGTATTGATTTAGAGAATAGTGTGGATTTCAAATTTTGTCTTGATTCTAAGTCTGCCTTTGAACTATTTAACAGTGGACAATCAATGGCTCAAGTTTCAAAAGAAGAAATTAAATGTGCTGGTATTTTCCCTCCCACCCACCACTTTTCTTTGAGTTTTTTTAATGATGATAAGCTGTAAGATCCTCCTGTTTTTGATGCTGAGATTGTTGCTCCATATCCTAAGAAGATTTATCATGTTATTTCTGATGAATGTCCTAAGTTTGATGATCTTTTTTCAAGTGATGAGGCTTCTCAGGTTTTGCATAGAGATCAAGATATGTTTTCTTTTGAGAGGCAAATGATGGATGTGAGTGAACCTCATAAGGCTTGCCCAAGAAATATGACAGAGATTGAGTGTTCCCCCTTTCAGTTGAATAGTGAGTTTGTCAGTAGTGATTTATAGCTGAAAGATGATAAATGTCACAGATATCTAAGTATGTTCTTATCTAACGATCGTGACACATATATGCCACAAATTTTTCATGATGACAATTTGCCTAATGTTTATAGAAGCTCATATGAAGAATATGCTGATTTGTTTTCATATGATAAGTTGATACATGATGACAGTTGCTTGAATCCGACAGTTGAGACTAGCAATGTTATCATACTTTTGAAACATGGGGCAGAGAGCTTTGTGTTTGACAGAGGTAAGAGTTGATCTCAGTTTTGATGCTTTAGGCCTCTTGTAGATAATGTACATATTGTACAGTTTCTTTTCCTTTCAGTTGTGTGTTTGCTTTCAGTTAGAGGTTTTCCCATTTTTGAGAAGAGAGAAAATTTTAGAGAGGAGAAAGTGAAAAGAGGAAGAAAGAGAAAAGATAAATTCTGATTTTTGAAGTTTTTTGCGGTGGTTTGCTATTCCAGAGATATGTGGTTCTTGGTATAAACTTGCATTTAACCATCCTCAGTCAGAGCCACTGTTGGTACTCCTAAATTTGGAACAAATTTGGAGTGACCATGTTTGATTTTCAAACAAGCAAAAGTCAATACCCTTGAAAAAATTGTGTGAGAAGACTCAGTTGGAGTGCATGTAAAAGGTGCCCGGATGATTTTCATGAGATACAAATTGGGAAGAGGCTTTAACGCCTTTCATTTGATGTATGCAGTGGGTCCCAGCTCCTGATTTCCAATTCTGACATGTTTATGGAGTAGTCATTTTGAGGGGGTCACCTAATTCTGCATCTTTGCTAATTGTCAATTTGTTGTACGGAGCCTACTTTGCCTCTGAGTATCTTACACCCTATTGAGTTTCATAAGCCACCACTTTGGGAATTTGTTCCATGCATATCAGAGAGCTTATGTTTTAGATCTCAGATCATTCTGAATTCGTTTGATAAGTTTTCATACTTCCCAAAGTTGGTTGCTCAAAACTGTATGCATTTTTGTCCTATCTAGAGATCTGAATAGCCCATTTTGACATGTTATAACTTTTGACTAGTCTTTCCATTTAAAAAATTTCCTTTTGTACTGTGTTCTATTGGTCACACACTCCATATTTCCCAGTCTGCAGATCTTTGTGAAATCAAATGACAAGTTTTCAAGAACCATTCTGATAGTGATTAATTCTGATTTCCTGTGTTTTCAAGTGCAGAATTGGTAAGTGACCAACTTTAAGCTTTTGAAAGTCTATACCCGGGTGAAAATTTTGAATAATTGACTTGTCCCTCGTATTGTAAACATAGGATTTTACCTACCTAAAGATTTACAGACTCCTACCAATTCATCTATCCACTTTGCTAGAGCCTTTCCGTTTCCAATTTCTTAAAGTTTCTCTGAAAGTGCAGAATTCAGAATTAAATGGCATACTTTGTCCTTTTCCCATTTCCACCCGGTTCGAGGTCAGACATAATTGGATATGGATTTGCATTATAGACCTAGGAATGAACTCATATGCAGATTCCCAAACCTTGACCAATCCAGTAGATCACTTTTCTTTGCCGATTCCGAACCTGATTTCTGCATATTTATTGTGTTTTAGTTCAAAAAAGTGTTAAAGTGCTATTTTTTGCAAATTGGTATCAATTCAGTGGTCTATTTTCAGAACAAGATAATTAAGGGGTCATGTTCTACATCTGGGATTCAATCAGGATCCAGGGGTTGAGTTTCTGAAAGATCTATTTGATGAGTTTGCAAGTTCAGTTTCAGAGGCAATTTATTCAGTTTACAGTGCGGAAAAGTATTAAGTTTTAGAGTGGCCATTTTGCATGAGTGATAACTTTCTGTCTGAAAGATATTTTCAGGAACCAATCAGGGCATCATGCTCATTGCATATCAATGTACTATCTGACTTGATGGTGAAGTTTTGGAATGTGATTTAGTCATTTTACAATGGTCGATCTAAAAAGGGATTTGTGGTGATTTGGCATCTACACTTATGTAGTGTTTTAAAAGGGCTAAGTTTGCATTGCTATATTTTGTGCCTGAGAACGAATCTAGTGAAGCCCTTCTGCATATGTTTTCAATGGTGATCAATGAATCTTTTTGCCGAGTGCCAGAGTCAGATTGTTTGTTTCAATCAGTTTTCAAAGACAATTCCTGAGGCCATTTGATATTTACAAGATCAATTTGCAAAAGTGTAAAGTTTAGTTTTAGGTGATTACATATTAACTGATTTAAGATCGAATGTGCACTGAAGACTACATTGTTGCAATCTGAAGGTGAGGGTTAAATTCTAAATGAGGATTTGTATGATTTGATCTCAACAGCTCGACATAATTTATCAAAGTCAAGTGACCATTTTGTGCATTTTGAGAGGGTTATTATTTTAAAGTCACTTGCAGTTTTAAATGGCACAGAGCACAAAAGGATTCAGCGTTATGTCTTATGAAGGGTTATATACATTTTTAAAAAAAACATTCCATACACATTGGCATGTGTAATCTCAATTTGGAAAGTTATGCTACACTTGCTAATGGGAATGCTTTTAATGTTGTGATTAATAATATTTGTATTTGCAATTTTGAAACAGCCAGCATATAGACATTAATTAAATCCATAGCCAACAGATATAAACAACTCACACCAGTTTAGGTGGCAAATGGGAGTTCTAATGAGTTTAAAATTCTCAAGCATTGCAGACGGCAGGTGTAAAGCCAATTTCCACAACCTTTTCCAGCAGCTTCCCTTCCAGTGCAAAATGTAGCAGCACCACAGACAAAGGCGTGAGTTGTTTGGTAGGGAACTTCAAGTGATTTGATGCAGAGGCTTTTAAAGCTTCCATGCTATGCAACTTACAGGTTTAAAGCCAAATTCTCAGCCCTTCCTTGCGCAGAATCCATTACTGGGGGGTGCTTTGATATTTAGTTGAATATCTAGCAAATTACATTGCCAATGCCAAGCATAATGAAAGTCTACACAGACCTTAAGGGGGAGTTTTTATTGTTTTCAAACATAGTAAACTGCAAATACAAAGGGCCAAAGTCTGTGCAATGTATGGACAGAGGGAAGTTTTTGAAGTTTTAAAGAGAAATCTGCATGTTTGACTCCATGAGGAGTGGCGTCCTGATCTCTGGAGAACATTGGTGGCCCTTATTTGAAATAAAACAGTGCTATTAGTGAGCAGCACTCAAGAACAACCCAGAAACATGAAAAACACAGAATATGCTATGGTTTTTTGGGAAAAGTTTGAAGTTTTTTGAAATGTTTTCAAGTATAAATCTGCAAATGTGACACCATACAAAGGGGTGCCCAAGGCATTAAAACACAACCATGGTGTTCATTTGTAGAGAAATAACTCCATTAATGAGAAACTCTTTTCACACTTTCAGAAAAAATGAGAGACTGTGTATTTTCAATATCCCACATTCACTGTGAAAAGGGAGTTTTTGGTATTTATATACCAAAACACTAACATCCAAGGTAAGAATGAGAGCCTAGAGGCTCTTGGTGAGCTCCTAGGGGTTGGAGGTCAACTTGCATGAGATATAAACAGTGTTTTAGTACAAAATCCGAAAATGCTTTAAAACAGTAAGTTTGATATATCCCACATTCATGCCTCAAGTGGATTTCGAAATAGATATAAGCAAAGGCACAAACATATGAGTTTGAAGTTGAAGAGGAGGCTATCCACGCGCGCACCCTCATCCGACTGCCTCAATTTCTATGCCCGAAAATGAAGGAGATGAAACTTTGACGAAAATGAACAATGTTGTTGGTCGCGAAGTCGCGAGATGTGCATAGTCGCCCAGTCGCCGAAAGCCCCAGTCACCCAGTCGGGAGTGAAACTGCAGTTAACCGCCAGATTGCTGAGACTTGGTGACTGACCGCTAGCGGTTAGTCACGTAGTCTCCTGACATCGAAGTTGACCACTGAGATTTGGCGACTAACTGCTAGCGGTTAGTCGCAAAGTAGCCAAAAGGAAATAGAAGCTGTCACGACATGGAGATGGGTGCTGGTCGCCAGGTCGCCAGATGGAGTTAGCCGCTGGGTGCTGGTCGCTAGGTCACCCAGGAATGAAGGATAAGGTGAAAATTGCTTGCAACTTTGATTTCTTGATTGTCGCATGGTCGCCGGATGTGACAGAAGTTAAAAATGAGTTAAGCATAGTTTGTGACAGCCAATGGGAGCATGCCACATGTCAAAATCTGACAATTTTTGGGTAAAATATGCATGAGTCTAGGATTTTCAAAGACTTTAAAAGTGCACAGGGTTAATTGTAATAGGGAATTTAATAGTTTTATTGCAATATCCATATGATTATTCCCGGAGGTTTTTTAAAGACACTGGAAATCAGATTTGGACAGAATGAAGATCAGAGGATAAATCAGATTTGCACAAAGAAAAATGAGATAAAATGCATAATATTTTAATTGCACAGGTCAAATTTGAAAGAGCTTTCCAGAGGATAAATCAGATATTTTCAAAGGGAAAATGTGACAGATTGCAAAGATTTTTTTTTTTTTAACAAATGAAATCAGATTGAAAACCTTTTAGTGGGAAAAGGAAGGAGATTTGCAAAGAGGTGTATCAGATATTTTCTCAGACAAGTGGAGTTAAAAATTGATTAATTCAATCAGATATTTTGAAAAGCAAGGAATGAGTAAAAATCATATTTGAGAGAAGGACAGGTGTTTGCCAGACATAGTCTTTAGGGTTTCTTCTCTTCTATATGTCTTCTTCTTTTCTCAGTTAAAAAGGGTTCCTTTCCTCTGCTGTGTTCTGGTTTTTTCCTACAGATGCCCAGAGTAGGTCCCTGTTGGTCTTGTGGAAATTTTATTGTAAGTTATACTTCTGTGTCTTTGTATATTCATGAAAGCTTATTGTCTGGATGTCTTGAAGTAGAATATAGTAATAGAATACAGTGTGGTTTTCCCTCTTTCATATTATCTTGTCTCTTTGCATTATATTTGTGATCTAGTGTGTTTCACCTGTAAGGAATTTGAAATACACCAACTACAAGGTAGTTTGTCTAATTATTTATGAGTTCCTTTCAAGGAGAGGACTAAGTTTCATAGATGATTTCAGAGAGCAAAACATTCTGATAAGGATTTGATGCAGATGTATGTATATGAGAGGATAGTTTGTAAGGCACTCTATCTCAGCCGCATGTAGTTTGTAAGGCAATCTACAGTATCTCTATTAGTTTATCTTTGTTGATTCATGTTTTCATTGACTCTTTGCCCAAGGGATAGGCACTGGTCCAGAGTATAGTTTGCAGTCTGTTCCTCATCCAATATCAAAAATCATTTCAATTAAAAATACTCTTGTTACTAAGAACAAACAAACTGAACTCAGTAAGGACCTATGTCAGCAGGACAGTGTCCACTTTAGTGATTCCTTGAAGAGTGGATCATTAGGTTATCCCTCCTACTATAAAAGGAAGAAGGATGAAAATCCTTGTATCACTGGTTTTTGCTATATTTGAGACCATAAGTTTGTATGGTTAAATCTTGCATTCGATTATGCTTGGTCATTTGCTAGGTAATTTATAAGTTGGTTTAACAAAGGTACATAGCAAATCAGTGTCCACACTATAACATACTGTGTAAACAACAATCATAAAAGGTAAAACCTGCATGAGTATATGTGGAGCTCAAAAATGAAGAAGGACCTTATCCAGTCCTTAGCAATTAGGCTTTTCTTGTCTCTGAATCAGTATTAGAAGGCATAGTGTTCAAGTAGTCATTTCAAGCACTGTGATTGATACAAGAAAAATCCCTAACACCCAGAGAGAGGCAGGACGGAGAGACTGAGAGGCTGCATATTATATGGGGCTTTACCATGGAGCAATGCCAGAGGGGGCACGATAGCCTGCAGATTTTGAGAGAGCACAGTCAGAGAGCACCAGTCAGGCATCACAAGGATCAGTGGGGTTACCGCCATGTCCCAGCAGTGGAGCAGGACCATCACAGCCACCGCCATGACGCTTCTCAGACTTTTTGGATACACAGTTTTGACACATGATGTATGATATGACACTTTTGATATACATGGACTAATTTTGGACTATGGGACTCTGATTTATGGACCTTTGTGATGTTATATGCTTATATGATGTGATATTTATGCAACATGTATGGATGCACTTATGATGTTATATTTACAGTATATGATGCTTATGACTAACATGTAGGATGGGATGAATATATGTATGATGATACTGACAGATTTGTGATGCAGCGATGAGTTGTGGATATATATATGTGCTAAATCTCACTCTGCTATCAGAGCCACTATCTATGCTGACATGGCTGCTAGCTCCTCCTCCCGGTCTCCAAACTCCTCCATAATGGTGAACTCCCCGCTATCCACCCAAGCCTGTAAAATGTAAAGTGCTCACTGAGCACTATCCCCTCGAGTTGTCTCTGTTGACAACTCCCTCTATACACGGGCCACCTCTATCTGTAGGCTACTCGCTGTAGCCTATGTTGTGGCTAATAAACCTTGTAGTCATGTAATCTCAGCCTTTGCGCTCACCTCAGTCTCCTAAGATATCGCCAATAGTCCATGTACTCTCCCCAACTCATTCCGCAGGCTATCTCACTCTGCTACAACTGTGTCATGTATCTCTTGGGATATGTAGCCCACTGGTGGTCCCTGTCCCTATGGAGGTCCCTGTGGTGGCCACTGTGGTCCATGTGGTGGCCCCTATGGATCTTGCTCCTATACCTGTACATCGGGCATGATAGGTGGCTTCCCTCCTACTGGTATTTGCACCTATCCCCTCCACCTCGGTACTGCCACCCTAGGCCAGACTCTCCTCCCTCCGGCCCCTCCATCTCCTCCCTCATCATCATCATCCCCCTATCCTCTTCCGTCTCCTCTGGCCCCCGGCTGCTGATCCTCCTATATGACTCCAGGAACTATCAGTCTCATGGGTCTGTGAGTAGCCCACCACTATGCATATGCAGGTACTACACCTACATCTTGTAGCGACTCTTGAGCCCTGATCTAGGGGACCTCGATCATGCCCATGAATGATGCTCATGCTATCTGAGGATCTGCACCTATCCCCCACACACTCCCCACCTCTTGGGTAACCAATGGATGTGGAAACCCATCTGGTACTGCCTCTTGCACCTAACCCATCTACCTCTGTACCCTATATGGAATGTATCTAGATATCATATACGCAGTCCTCCCGAAAAGCCAGAAGTCAGTCTGCGCAAATCTCATGTAGTTCTAGTCATAGAACTCATCCTTAGCGTACCTGTCCTACTATGGGATCTCATGACCCCAGGCCTCACATCCTGCATAGGGTGCCCATAGTATAGCCCCCATCTCATCCAGTCTCCTGTGCTAGTATCCGATGGAATCTATGGCCTCATAACTGATCGGTGACCTATACCTACAAACAAAGGGCTCATATGTCGCTTGGGTCTCCTGATGTCTGATCGGTCGTGTGACTGCAATGTGCTCCCATGCCCATACTAATAAGAGCATACATCTAGGACCTAGTGCCCTACCCTTGTGGTAGGTGCACATATAGAGATCATAATATAACTGGCCAAGGATGATGTATCCCCAACAATACTGGTTGTCATCCTCTACCATACTGCTCAAAACTCATGCCCAGCCTATGGGGAACCCCTTTCCTACATGATCAGGCATGAGACTTCCCCCTATTAATCTAGCTAGATATAGTGCCATCCACCGTGGTCATAGCTCCATGGTCATAGCCCCTGTATAGGAAATCCACTACCGTGTAATCGGCAGATCTGTAAACCTCCATCTCAGGGCCATCTCCATATACGGCTTTGACCCCTCCATGCAGTACTCTGGTATCAGCCCTCGAATGAGCACTCTATAGATCCTCCATATGTCATGGAGGGTGATAGTCACTTCCCCTATAGGGAAGTAGAATCTCGATGTGGTACTATGTCATCTCTCTATCAGTGCAGACATGAGCGCATTATACGCTCAAAGATTTGGCCAATGCCACACGTGTTCTAGTCTACACAGAGTCACCTGTCCCCACTCCGCTACTGTCAGGTACTACTCCAGCTCCATGGTCACTAGATAGAACTCCCTGGCTTGGAACATAATAGTCTGCTCCTGCAATTAGCAAGCGAATGTCAGCAATCAGATAGCATGTTGGGGCATCAAAAAATGTCCCAAGCCTGTCTGGGGCATCAAAAAATTCTCCCAGACCCTTGTCTTTTCTCTTCTTCCTCTCTTCTCTTCCATTTTTGGGACAATCCATGGAGATGGCGATTGACCCTCGTAGATGACAGACTTTCACAGTCGCTAGTCTGCGGAGCCGGCGGATCTCCGCAAATGTCAATCTGCAGAGACGGCGGTTTAGGTCACCACCTCCCTTGCTATGCAGACAATGGTGTTCATACATCGTCCTCTCCACTACACCATTTTTCCTCCCTCCTACCCTGGCAGACAGAGATTGGTCGATCTTCATCTGTGCACACACTAATTGCCTATTGGCCATCTACGAGGATGACAGTCTGTCAATCGTCGTCTATGTAAACAGCAGTCAAGCAATCATTGTCTGTGTTGCACACCTATTTTGGAGCATTTATTGTGCCTTTCTACCCTCCCAAAACATTAAATGCATAAAAGATAAAGTCGGTGCTCGACTACTCACTGGTGGTCCCGCATCCGTAGGTCGCTGGTATACACAGATGTGATCCCCAAGCTATGCTCGCTCTTGTTGCACTGTCATTGCTCTCTATTTCTTCTCTTTTTTTCTCTTTGTGAGTTAAAGTGACTTGTCCATGGGCCCTATTGGACTATTTATAGCCCCTTGGGACCCATTTCTTTTGTCGGTCTCCCCTTTTCCCGTTCTGGTCCCCATTGTTTCCTCCATTTTTCTTGGACATGTCATGCAATTGGTCTGCTTTCCTTATTTTCTTGCCTTTTTGAGAAAATTTTATTAAAAATTTGTATTTTTTCCTATTATTTTCTCGAGGGGGCACTCTCCTCCGCTCTCGCTACCGTAGGTTTTCTGACCTCTCTAGGGCATCTTATTTTCTTTTCTTTGACGCAATGTCACTTTCGATGATGCATCAAAGAGGGGAAAAATGTAGACATCCAAAATCATCCTTATATTAATTTAATTAATATTCCCATAACATTATAGTTAATTTTAATTAATTATATTTTTTATATTCTCCTATCTATTTAATTAAATATGATTCACTTTCCTTAGTATTTGAATTTAATTTAAATACTACCTCTCTTTTAATGTATTAAATCTTATTTAATACAATATCCCTCATTGATTCTATTTAAATAAATTTTTAATTTATTTATTCCTTCACATGACTTAAATTCTACTAAACCAAATTAATCTAAATTTTAAATTTAGATTAAGCTAATTTGAACCTCGATCCTACCCTACTTTTCTAAATAATCCTTATTTGGTGCCAACAAAGTTTCTTACACCTATGATGACACCTTCTTACACTTTCCAAAAGTGTTTCATTGGTCCAAAACTCTTACACCCTCTTACACCTCTTACAAGATCCTTCGCATGTGTACTTTAAGTACACTTTGACCCACCACATCCAAAGTTGCTCACACATGTGTGAGAAAAGTGGGCCTCTTGCATGGCTTATGTGTCCCTCATGTGGCACCTATGTGGATGCCACATGAGCTCCACCTCATCCAAGCCCTCTCTCTCTCCTCTAAAAACTCTATAAATAGAGGCCTTTGTCAAGAGTAAATCATCTCCCTTTTATGCATTGATATCATGCTAGTTTAGTATTTGAATTTTGTAGTGCATTTTTATGTTCATGCTTTAGATAATCTATAAATCACATCTTAGGTAATTATGGTGAATGAATCTTAGTTTATTTTTTCTTGCATCTTCATCTTAGTATTAGTCTTGCATTTGCATTCATAGTGAAGGCTTGAGACAAGTTTTCAATACTTGTTTCTTGAGTCATTCACTCATTTCAATCAATTAGTTTGTATCTTCAATCAAATAGTGAGATTTGAATATATTGTGTTGGGAGAGCACACCCACAAACCTCTCTAAGAGAAAATCAACAAGGCTTGGGTGTACTTGTTTGGTTCATCGGAGGTTGTGATGGATCTCTTGTTGTTTTTGATAGTATGCTTTTAGACATGTTTGGTGTAGTTATTTGATATATATCTCTAATGTTTGCATGTCTAAGCGTGCTCACAATAGGTTAGGTTTTATCACATACAGTTCCAAGGTAGTTGTGAGCTTATTTTTGAGTTTCTTTCAAGGAGAGATT
Source organism: Thuja plicata (assembly GCA_018584345.1). NCBI lineage: Eukaryota > Viridiplantae > Streptophyta > Pinopsida > Cupressales > Cupressaceae > Thuja > Thuja plicata. Next base: position 1,340,248 of record MU224173.1, read on the forward strand.
AATTCTTAGAGGTGAAATCTGAGGGTTTAAGATTTGCATACGAATTTGATATCCGAGTATTGGATTGAGAAGAGTGATTTGTAAGGCACTTTACTTGGTTTATGTGTGTTTGGAGTTGGAGGGTTTTCTGGAGATGTGTATTCATTTGACTTTGTTGCCCAATAGATAAGGCACTGGTCCTTGCTTGTCTTGTAGTTTTCATCATCAATCCATTAAATCAATTCACCTTTTACTTTTTGTTAAAGATCATATATTTCATGTCTTGTGTTGCAGAATACAAGCTCTTTTGGTGATTCTTTGAAGAAATGAATCCATGGGTTATCCTCCCTAAGATTAGAGATCAAAGAGAAGAAGGATTTAATCCTTATTGTAACATTGACCATTTTTTTGGTTCTTAGAACACTTATGCAGGCAGGATCCTATATAAGATTGGTTGAGTCTTGAATTCCCAGTCATACAAGTCTAAGAACTATCCATGGTTGCATCCGCACAATGTGGTTCAGCTAGAGAGTTCTTATGTATGCAGAGATTGGTTATGTTTTAGGTGCACCCGCCTGAGCGTGTGGAGCTCAAAGTAGAAGGAGGATAAAATCCTCATTAATTAGCATTTTCTTGCCCCTCAGTTTGTAGGAAGAAGAAGATTCATGTGAGTTGGACAAAGATCCCCAAGTCTGGTTCACATATTCTCTTTTAGAACTGAGGGTTACAAGAAAAAATGCTAACAAGTCCTACATTGTAAAATTTTTTGTACCAAACTCATCAGGTCTTCCATTTTATTTCTTCATATAGAAATTTATGCATTCTTCTCATTAATTTTCTCATTTTTCTTGTTAATCTCTTCCCACAACCGGTATTTTTTCTTTTTCCCATGCCTCTTATTTTTCCTTCATGTCCCTCCAAATTTCCAATGCTATAGATGCCCATGAGAAGGGAGTAGGCCTATGAATACCTATTGGAATCTTCTTTTTCTCAAGATCCTTATATGTCACTTTCTCATCAGGGGCATCAAGCCCTTCTAACCCTATATGTTCCAATTCCTGACCTCCTTCTGTCAATAGTTCTTACTCTTTCTGGGAAGATTCCTCTTCTTTTAACATCTATTACTCCCTTTCTTCCTTAGACACATGTGTATTCATAAATGTATTATCCTAGTGCTCAAATGAAGAAGAGAAGTTTGGGATTTTCCTAGGAAGCCAATTATGGAAAGTTTCTCCTCCTCACTTGGAGAAGTGTGCAAAGAATTTGATGATTCAATTTGTGTATTCACCTTCCTTTCAATATTTTATTCTTTCTTCCTAGGTTTCCCTTTGAGCCTATAGATCCTAATCTGAGGTACCCTACCAATAGTTTTTGTTCATTTTGGTTTCTTTGGAGGATTGTTTCTTTGTGCAACGGCTAGAGGGTGATTTTCTTTCCTAGATTTTATTTTCCTTGGGATCAGGTTCTCCTTCTCAATTTATTTCTTCTTGGCCTTTCCCTTATTGGTTTCTACCTTTTTCATTTTCCCTTTTTCTTTTTTAACATAAAAGTTTTGTATACACCGAATGACAATAAACACTGACATACAGTGCGCACTGATGGATAGTGAACATCAAGCAGTTCACAGTGTATACCGAGAACCGCACTAATTGAGAAATTGTTACCGAGCAAGAGCTAATTACCAAGCATAACTAAATTCAATGACCATGCTAACTGAAGTTTATGACCAATCAAAACTGAATTTAAAGAATGACAAAACTACTTAGCTGGGAAGAGCCATATTTAGGGATTGACTGATTGATTGCTTTATTTTCAATGAACAGTTAAACTAAAGCATGAAATATATTTAAAACAAATTTTATTCACAGTTATCATGGAGAGATTTGCAAAATAAAACTAAAGCAAAGCTTTACGGGATAAAGAAAGTATGGCGAGTTTTACGAATCAAGAAGTGATCTACAACAAAAATAAGGAGATTGAGCGGCTAATCATGTCTATATAAAGAGACAATAAAGTCATTATGAAAAGAAGAATGTTGAGTATAATTCTGGTGAAGATAGAAGTCTTCATACAAATCTAATCATACGGGCTGAATAATAGAGCCAAGGAATTTTATAGACACCAAGCAATAGAGGACAAAGAATTCACCGAGTAGAACAAAGGAAGAGAGAAAAGGAATTGAAGAGCATATTGATCAGAGAGGTATTATTGGACTACAATAAATCTGAATATCTGCAAGTTAAATTTGTATTTTGAACAGATCATTTATTGTATTAGTTTAACCATTGATTCAAAAAATCTCTTAACTGAGTGGGAATTAATAGTCCTTATTGTATTGAGATACTCAAGAGTAGCAAAAGGTTATCTTGTTGACAGCATAGTGAATGCTAGGTCAAAAGATAAACTGTTAGTTTTAAATCCTCTAACAAGGTCGCACTTAGCAGTTTGTATTATAACTTTTAACAGGGTTGGCTCTTCATCGAGCTCACTTCAGAAGATTGAAAATATTTTTGGTTTCTGGTCCTAGGTGGTTTTTCCCTTAGCAGGGTTTCCACATTAAAATCTATGTCAAATGTGTATTCATTTCATTGCATTGATATTTTTATTTACACATTATTGAAACTGGATTGGTTAGTTAACACTAAGTTTATTTACTACTATTCGATAGTCTAGAAAAGATAAACAGTATATCTTACTGAGCAGGTTATATTTGTTAAAGTTATTTATGGCATACATCTTGATGGACTAAAAGATAACTAGAGGATATTATATTTGAGATTAAAAAAAAAATTGGTTTTATTTTTGCAATTATTTTTAAGGCCTTTGATTAACCCCCCCCCTCTCAGTTATTCTAACAATTTGTATCAAATCTTTGGTGCTTGGAAGAAAATTTTAAAGGTACTTAAGCTAAAGATTACAAGATGAGTAAAAGGGATGTGTGTAAGTTGAACAAGGACAACTTTGCATCATGGAAAAGCAAGATAATACTTCATCTATCAGGTATTGGAAATGATATGACATAATACTTGGATACTGAATGTGTTGCACCTACTGGACCTATGATTGTTGATCAATTAAGAGAGAAATATGAACACAATTCTGTGATGATAGAACTTGCTTCTTCACTAACTGATGTTGAAATTGAATATGTGAAATCATGCACCTCTGCAAAGAAAATGTGGGACAAACTCAAGCTAGTACATGGAGGAGACACCAATTTGCTGATAGCTAAAGTTGAAGACCTAAGAGGAAAGTTTGATGACCTAAGAATAAAAGAGGGAGAGAGCATCACTCAGTACAGCAGCAGAATCAAATAATTTGTTAATGTTATCCTCGGAGTAGGAGGAGTACTTAAGGAAGAAAAAATTGTAAGTAAAATTATGACAACCTTAGTGCATGTTTATGCTATTAGAGTATTTGCAATTCAAGAAATGAGAGCAGTAGAAAATAACAATGTTACTCTTGATAGTTTGATTGGTAGACTTATTTCATTTGAGGTGAACAACTATGACAACAGTGTCTTACCAACTATTGAGTCTACATTCAAATCTTCTCTGAAAATAAGCAAATCTAGTAACAAACACACTATGAGAAATGATAGTGACAGTGATAGTGATGAACAAGAACTTGATGAACTTGAAGCACTAATGGCTAGGATATTACATAGAGGTAAAGGAAGATATAACGGTAAATTACCATTGGTTCATTTTAATTGCAAAGAAATTGGACATTTTTCTACTAGATGCCCTAACAAGAGAAAGGATGAAAAAAACAATGATAGATCTTATGAAAAGAAGTATGAAAAAAGTGATGACCGAGACTATGAGAGCAACCAACACTCTGATATAAGAGATAACCGAGACTACAAGGACAAAGGAAAGAAGGCTTGTTACCTAGTTGAGAACAAGGCTAAAAGATTTGACACTAATTCTAATGAAGGTGTTGAGGTAGTATTTGTTGCTATGAAGGATGATTCAGATGAAGAAGAAAGGTATGTTGAAACAACACTCATATCTAAAGTTAGCAAAAATGATGTCTAGATTATTTATAGTGGTTTTACTCATCATATGACTGGGGACAAAGAAAATTTTGAAACTTTTGAATATTATAATGGTGGATCAGTTAGAATGGGTAATGACTCACCTTGCCTAGTTGAAGGAAAAGGTACCATCATGTTGAATAATATGATCAGATGTGAATATGCATATTGGGTGAAAGACTTAACTAGAATTTATTGAGTGTTTCACAGCTGAACAACATAGGACACTGAGTTTCATTTGAGAACAAAAAGGCAATGATCTATAATGAAAAAGGAAAGTTGATCGGTACTGGTGAAAAAAATATAGGTAATCTATTCTATATTGATGATATTGAGTCCACTTGTTTATTGGCTAGAAATGAAGATGTTTGGTTGTGGCATAAAAGGTTATGTCATGTGAACTTTGACAACATGGTTAAGATAAGTAAGAAAACAAATGTAAGAGGCTTACCGAGTATTTAAAATCCCAACCATGTTATGTGAAAGAATTTTCAAATAGGAAAAATGACAAAGTCTAGTTTCAAGAGAGAAACCTACACACCTAATGTTATTCTAGAGTTAGTCCATACTAAATTATGTGGACCAATGAGACCAAAGAGCTATTATGGTGGTAGATACTTTATTCAATTTGTTGATGACTATTCTAGGATGATGATTGTCATGTTCTTAAAAGAGAAATATGAAGCATTTAAGATGTTCAAATGGTATAAAGCTAAAGTTGAAAAAAAAAGTGTAAAAGAACTGAAATGTTTAAGATCAGACAGAGGAGGAGAATTTATTTCTGATGAATTCACTAACTTTTGTAATGAGCATGGGAGTACAAGATAGGTTTCTGCCGAGAACACCACAACAAAATGGGATTGTTGAAAGGAGGAATAGATCAATTGTTGATTGTGCCAGAACACTGAGGATTGAAAAAGGCATCACACAAAGATTCTCAAGAGAAGCTATAAGTACTTCTGTCTATATACTAAACCAAGTTCAATTGAAGAAAGACACAAATAAAACACCTTATGAGCTATGGTATAGATACACACCAAATGTGAGTTACTTTAGAATTTTTGGAAGTCAAATTTATATACTGAAAGATGATAGAAGTGGAAAACTTGACTCTAAAAGTGATGAAGGAATATTTTTAGGATATTCTACTAAAAGAAAAGCTTATAAATGTCTGAACAAATCTTGTAACAAAATCATTGAAAGTGCAAATGTTAAAGTCAATGAATTTGCTGAGAAAAATTATGAGGAAAGCAGAAAGGAACCTGAAGATTACAAAAGATTTGTCTACATTAAAGAACCTGACACCTTCCTCGAGTAACAAAACAATGCAATGGAGCAACAAGCTGCACACACCGAGAATTAGGAAAATGCTCACAATTCTGAACCGAGTGATAATGAAGATCAGAGATCTGAACCTGTACTTGATAAATATGTCAGAAGACACCATCCACAAGACTAGATCATTGGAGACAAAAGAGTAGGAATGAGAACAAGAAGTAAGTCTCTTAACACAAGATGTTTGATTTGTGATTTTGAGCCTAAATCTGTTAATGCTGCACTTGAGAATTAAGAATGGGTTAGTGCAATGAATGAAGAGATTGAATAGATTGAGAAGAATAAAACATGGACATTAGTACCTATACCGAGTGACAAAAATGTCATTGGCACCAAATGGATTTTCATAAACAAATTGAATGAGAATGGAGAAGTCATAAGGAACAAAGCAAGACTGGTATGTAAAGGGTATGCAGAAGAAGAAGGTATTGATTATGGAGAAACCTTTGTGCCCATTGCTAGACTAGAAGGAGTAAGAATTCTACTTTCTTATGTTACTTTTAAAGGATTCAAAGTATACCAAATGGATGTTAAATCTGCATTTATGAATGGAATACTAGAAAAGGAGGTACGCATTGACAACCTAAAGGGTTTGTTGATCCTAAAAAGAGGAACATAGTTTGTAAACTACACAAAGCCTTGTATGGATTGAAACAAGCATCGAGAGCATGGTATGAAAGACTTCGCTCTTATCTCATTAGTATTTGATTTATTAGAACAAGTGATAACAGTAATCTATATTTGAAAGGAGACACTAATGATAAGACTTTGATTGCTAAGATATTTTTTGATGATATCATATTTGGAGGTAACGATATGCTATTAAAGTCATTTGCTAATGAAACGAGAAAATAATTTGAAATGTCAATGTTTGGAGAGATCAAATTTTTTATTGGTCTACAAATTATACAACAGAATGAAGGCATCTACGTCACACAATCCAAATACATCAAAGAAGTTTTGAATATATTCAAGATGGAGGACTCAAAACCAATTGGAACACCTATGGAAACCGGATGCAAATTGACAAAGGAAGACAAGACAACTGAGGTAAATCAAACCTTATACAGATCTATGATTGGAAAACTAATTTATGTTGTACACACTAGACCTGATATAGCACATGCAGTTGGTATAGTTAAAAGATTCTTTGCTAATCCTAAGGAATCACACATGACTATTGTTAAAATAATTTTGAGGTATCTAAAGAATACTGAAAACTATGGTTTGTGGTACAATAAATAAGGAAAATTTGAGCTACAAGTTTATACTGATGTTGATTGGGTTGGAAATATAAATGATAGGAAGATCACTACAGGAGGAGCATTCTTTATGGATGACAAAATTGTCACATGGATAAGTAAAAAGCAAGGATGCATATCTCAATCAACTTCAAAAGAAGAATATGTAGTTGTTTCTATAAATTTCTCTAACATTGCATGGATCAAGCAATTACTGAAAAGTGTGAATGAAGAAATTCTTGACCCGGTTATTATCTATTGTGATAACACTAGTGCTATAAACATCTCAAAGAACCCTGTGCTGCATGATAAGACAAAGCACATAGCTGTTAAGTATCATTACTTAAGGGAACAAGTATAAGAGAAACATGTGATACTAGAATATGTACAATCCAAAGAACAATTAGCTGATATATTCACAAAACCACTGCCAAAAGATACATTTGAGTACCCGATGAATAGACTAGGGGTTTGGCTCTTGTCTACCGGTCACTAAGATGACTTGGAGGATGCATCATCCTACACATTATCAGAAGATCAATCATTTTGATGCAAGCTAAGATATGGACTACAATGAAATATGAGTCCGCTAAAGGGACAAACAGCTTCACAGGGAGACAAAGATTGGTGGCTACTACAGAGCTACAAACATTTTTTGGCATTATTGTCAAAGGGAGAGAGATATTCAATGAAGTAACCATCCATCAAAGGGAGAGAATTGGAAAGATTTAATACTACATATCTATCTAGAAAAGGGAGAAGAGATTCTACAAGAAAGGGAGGGACAGAATTGCTACACCTATCCATTGAAGGGAATGAAGAAAGGGAGAGCACACAACATAATCAAATCTAAGCTAGGAGAGCTTACCGAGATTTGACTATTTGAATTGGTTATAGAACAATAATTTTGGTATTATATGGTATATTTTACACTTCATATTTCATAGTATGTTGCCATCAATGCCAAAGGGAGAGATTGATGAACTATAACTGATTGAATGTTTGAAGATGATAAGTTGATGATTACCGAGATGCAAAAGTGAATGCAAGATATTAAATCAGTTAATGTATTATATTTTCAATGATGTCAACTTGATATGATATGATTATTCATACACATATTGGTCATAACCTTGAAGATCTAAAGAAACATAAAAAATTTGTATACATTAAGTGATAGTGAACACTGAGGGACAGTGCACACCGATGGACAGTGAACACTGAGCAGTTCATAGTGTATACCGAGTACCGCAGTAACCAAGAAAGTGCTACCAAGAAAGAGCTAATTACAGAGAATAACTGAAGTCAATGAACGAGCTAACTTAAGTTGATGACTGATCAGAACTAAAGTTAAAGAATGACAAAAATATTTAGCTGGCAAGAGTTATATTTAGGGATTGACTAATTGATTGCTTTATTTTCAATGATCAGTTAAACTAAAGTATGAAAGAGATTTAAAACATGTTTTATTCATAGTTATCATGGAGAGATTTACAGAATAAAAATAAAGCAGAGCTTTACGAGATAAAGCAAGCATGGTGAGTTTTACTGATCAAGAGGTGATCTACGAAAAAAACAAGGAGATTGAGCGGATAATCATGTCTATATAAAGAGACACATAATTCAACATGAAAAGAGGAATGTTGATTATAATTATGGTGAAGATAGGAGTCTTCATATAGATTTGATCATACAGGCTAAAGAACAGAGCTAAGGAATTCTGCAGACACTAAGCAACGGAGGATAGAGCATTCACCGAGTAGAACAAAGATAGAGAGAAAAGGAACTGAAGAGCATATTGATCACAGAGGTATTCTTGGCCTAACAATAGATATGAATATCTACAAGTTAAAGTTGTATTTTGAATAGATCATTTACTGTATTAGTTTAACCATTGATTCATAAAATCTCTTAACCGAGTGGGATTTAATAGTCCTTATTGTATTGAGATACTCAGAGTATCAAAAGGTTTTCTTTTTGACAGCATAGTGAATGCTAGGTCAAAAGACAAACTATTAATTTTAAATCCTATAACAAGGTTGCACTTAAAAGTGTGTGTTTTAACCTTTAATAAGGTTGGCTCTTCAGCGAGCTCACTTCAGAAGAGTGAAATATTTTGGGTTATCGGTCCCAGGTGGTTTTTCCCTTAGCAGGGTTCCACGTTAAAATCTGTGTCAAATGTGTATTCATTTCATTGCATTGATATTTTTCTTTACACATTCTTGAAACTGGATTGGGTGGTTAACACTAATTTTATTTACTTCTATTTGGTAAAATCTAGAAAAGATAAACAGTATATCTTACTGAGCAGGTTATATTTGTTAAAGTTATTTATGGCATACATCTTAATGGACTGAAAGATAACTAGAGGATATTATATTTGAGATAAATTTTTGGTTGGATTTTTGGAATTATTTTTAAGGCCATTAATTCACCCCCCCCCCCCCCCCCCCCCCCCCCCCCCTCTCAGTTATTCTAACAGCATCTTCATGCATGAATTTAGAAGAAATTGATTCAGCTGCAGTACAATTTTTACTAGGAAATGTTGGAGTACAACAAACACTGAGAGGGGAGGTGAATGAGTGTTCATACAAATTTAAAATTTAAAAAAAAAAATTTCAAACTTGATAGTTTATGCAAAATGAAGATATAAATGAACAAAAAAATAATCAAACACACATATAAGCATTGTACCAAAGATTGCAATGCCTCACTAGAAAATATATCTCATTGACAATGTTATCTCATTAATAGACTTATTATGCCTCACTAGCTATTTGTAATGTCCCTCACTATAAATGTGTCACATTGATATATTTTGAAATTTCTCACTAGAAAAGAAATGTGCCTCACTAGCAATGTGTTTCACTGATAATGTGCCTCACTAGCTTATAAATTATCAATTCAAAATATTTGCAATCATATAAAGAGAATATTCTGATCTCACTTTGCTTGAGACTCAGAATCAAATGTAAAACATAGATTTTTTACATATACCATGTCATTGTGCATATGTGTAAATTACACACAGTGATATAATATATGGATACAATATAATGCTTTATAAATGTTTCACAAAATTATACTACACAATTAGTAGGGTCATATTATCATTGTAAATTAGTATATCTATAATAGAGTATAATCAAGAAAGATATTTCTTTTTGATACAACACAACACACTCTCTGCATCTCTCTGTGTCTATTCACAAAGATTTTAGAATGATGTATTTATAATATTATCTATTTAGAAATTGAAATACAACTCCCATTATATTTACCTATTTTAAATATAATATACAACTTCTTCTTCTCATTTCCTTAACAAGTAATGATAAATGAAATATCTGTATCAACTGAAACAATGCATCATTGCAATGGTCTTCCTTTAAAAAATAAAGAATAATATTTTAATCATAATGAAACTTAATTAACTCAAATGCAAAATCCAAACTAGAGTTTGAAAGAAGTAGCTCATGCATTTCAAATAAGAAAGGTCAACCCAAAAATATGCATGAAAACTATAATGAAAAATGATGTGTGATAATATTCTAAACTCTGGTGACCAAAAACCCAAACAGAAACCAAATTCATTACAACTGAAACCCTAACTAGGGTTACAAAACCTTTTTCCTCCATCTTTCATGACACAAAATAAGGATTTCAAACTAAACAATAACTTAATCAGAACCCAAATTTTCTTTAAAAAATTGTTACTTTTGGAAAAAACCATAAAGTATTAAGACAAACTCAAATATGAAACCCTTAAAATATTTCAAACTAAATTATAGATAACAAAACTTAACAAATCTCAAGTTGAAAAAGAAACTTGAAAACCATCTTTTCTTTTTAAAAGAAAAAAATTATGAAATTAAAAGAGAACACTTGATTACGACATGAGATAAAATGACTTTCATTCCCACTTTCTTCATGTTCAACCTATCACGTACTTTCTCATTGAATTGTCATTCACCGACCATCATTTCTTCCTCAAACAAGATCCCTAACTATCATGTGTTCCTTAGAAGTGCTTCAAGGGATTTCAAAAAAAATGTATACTGTGTTGTCCTAAAAAGTTAGCACTTATTATGGGATGCTTACTAGGACCTATTAGCCCCTATTTTGGTGATTTTTTTTGGAATGACGGAATAATGAGAGGGGGGAGGTTAATCAATGTTCTATAAAATTTGACTTGTTAAATTGATTCATAAACCACTTAATGCATATAACACAAAATAAAGTTCAAGAACATAAAGAAAATAAACACCATACCATAGAGCATGGATTTTTATTTTAGAAACCCTATTAGGGGGAAACCCACAGTTGGGATGACATCCACAAGCCAATACTCCAGGTAGAAAGTACTGGTTTACAATAGTTAGGAATGTACTTTCATTCAAGCTCACTGCCTAGAGCTCACTTCTCAATTACAACTAGTGCTACAATCATTTACAAGAAGTCTCACTACTTTACTAGATCACTAAAATGATCACAAAGACTTTTGAATTTTTTTAATAGCATCAAATATGCTTGATTATAGTTCCATATAAGCACACGAATCTTATCTAATAAACTTTTTCCTGTAAGTGTCATGTTCTTTGTTCTTCGCTAAGCAGACCATCAGATCACACTATCCTGCATCAAATCTTCATGTAGGTAGCTTGTGAACTTCACACACACATCATTTATCATCCAACTACTACTCCAAAACCCTAATCCATTGATTATATAGGTACACAACTTCAAAAATGATCTCCCATGATGGTTACCAAAAATGTCCTAAGGAAATGTAATGCATTTTGACCAAGTTGGTCAAATATTCAATTTGAATTGATTTCCCTCCAAAAATATTTTATATATGCATTTAACCATGTCAGATTTAACATTGAAAAATAAAAGTTAGCACCAAAAACAAATTACCATGTTTGCACAAAGATATTTCACCATGTTGGCCTGCTAAACTATCAAACATGAAATAAGGCTACTCAAATCTTTGTAACTCTACCCAATCATGTCACTGAACCTTCAAATTCTAGAACCAGCATCTGTACATATCCACAATTCTTCCCTTAGATGTAATCCAAAAGATATTAACTTTAAAATAAATACTAGACCCTTTACTATAAACTTCATGTACATTATTTTCTCCATCCCTGTACTTAGCCAAATATGATATTGACTTCCGGTATGACTTCCTAATTAGTTGTGCACATAGAATTAGGATCTACACATCATCTTATTTCCATCAATGATAACACTCAACCAAATATGCAATTTCCCTTTCTATTTTTCCAACAATCTCCCCTTTTGGCATTGATGGCAACACTTAGTGAAAAATTACTAAGTGTCCAAAAATTTCATTACTGCATAGATCTTGACTTCCCCAAAAACTTTCCACATTTTTCATTGTCCCTATCCTATACTCTATTGGAAATTTGACTATACTGAAGTATATGACTTTATTTAGTGTTTTCATTATGGCAACAAAGTCATATGAAGTTTTGGAGTCATCACACATTATCAGAAGATCAGAAATTGGCTAAGTATAGAAAATAGGATAGAGCAAGGAACATACTGTTATAGTTTTGATTAGTGTGTCTTCATCTATTATCAAAATTATATTTTCCTTTGAAGATAATCTTATGATTATTTTTACATGCTAATTCTAAGAGGGCATGATCAGATCTGCAAGTATGAAGAAGATATAGCTAGTTGAAGAGGTACAACCAGTGAATGTCAGAATAGGACAGAGATCATGGAAAGAGCCAATAGAGATTTTCTTGGCGTGGATGTTTCACTCATCCTTGGGACTTGCACCTTTGGATTAGTGATTTTTAGTGACCTAAAAACCTATGGTTAAAAGAACATGACTTGATTCATTCGGGATAATTATTTAGAGCTATTTTGGTGAAGCAGACTGTATGAAAAGACGTGTATGTTCGGTTTGAGTAAAGCAGTTATAATTTATGTTAAGCTGACTTAATGAAGGGTTGTGTGGTTATTTAAGTGATCAATATAGATGTTAAAAGGTTTCCTTAAGCCGACATGTTCATTCCCTTTGAGGAAGTACTTATAGAAGGTCATTTGTGATGGGAAAAGTTGCGGAAGCCAGAGATAAGAAAAGCAGAGCAGAGTGTAAAAGCAGCAGAGATATATCTATCATATGTTGATGATATAGATATTGAAGTAGAAGCTTTCAGAGTGAAGATAATATTTTTATATTTCTTTATAAGAGGTTAAAGCATCAGAGCACAAAAGGAACTGATCAGACAGGCAGTGTCACAGCAGCAGTTCATCTTGCAGATATAGTGTGTATCAAATATCCAGAAGGTTGTAGCCTTCACCATTTGGATAGTGAGTCCACCACCCCTAATAGGGTTATTGTAAAAGAATCCTAACAGGTTCCAACCCTTAACAAGGTCACTGTACTTCATATATTGTAAAGACAACTCCTAATAGGGTTAAGGATCTTCTAACAAGGATCATAAGACACTAGTACAGAATATTTGTGGGTACTAATTCCCATTGGGGTTTTCACCTACATTGGGTTTCCCCATAATCATAT
>MU224173.1:1358070-1371551 GCA_018584345.1 Thuja plicata
GCTCTCAGTTATCCTATTCCTAAAATACTCCCCCTTAGATTATGCATACAAAAACTTATATTCTATCTAACTTATATAAGCTTAAATATATCTGCACATATTGACTTTAGGATCATTTGCAGATCCTTGTCCCAACCTTGCTTGAGACTGCCCAAAAATGATATGTGGCCATTGAACAAATATGTTTTTTTCTTCTGTCACTTGTAAGTTGACTGGGGTTGAGGCAGATATGGCTTCTTTTGCTACTTTTAGTGCACTTAAAAAAGTCTACAATTTTGGAGCAATTAGAGTCCTAAGTTCTCCTACTTTGTAGGTAAGGACTCTTCCATTTCTTTCTCTGGGTGCTTGATCTTATCAAGAAAAGATAATTCTTTAACTTCAAGATCATATTTAGAAGCATTCAAAGGTTCAAAAGTTTGAGCAATATGCTCCACTTTCTTCTCACAATCCTTTATCTACTTCACTATGCCCTCAATGAACTTGGTGTTGGATGAGCATGACTTGTATTTGTTCCCACCTTCATTCAGAGCATCTTCAATGCTCTTATTATGGGTATCTAATACTATCCTTTAATATTCTATCCTACCCTTAATCTCATTTAACCTTTTAGCATCAAACTCCTTCCTCACATTTAGTTCAACTCATCTCTCAAAAGATTCAAAATAAGCACTTACCGCACCAATAAGGTTCTTAAGTTTTTTTAAGGGGTTGTTTGCTTCAATCTTCACATAGGTTGGCATAAAATTTTCAAGTATCTTCGATGCCTACTCCAACAAAGTGTTGTCTTACATTTGTGTCCTAAACATTTATTCCCTTGCTTGATCTTTGACAAATTGAGCTCATTTGAGCTTCTAAAGGGGTGTCAACACTGAGAGATCAATGGGACCATGTGACAATTCAAGATCAATCTCTATTATATCCTTCACCAAAAATTCTTCCACTTCTTTAGTAGTGTCCCTTTCATTTCCCTTATCTCTCAACACTTTTTCTAATGCATATTTTTTTATCTTATGCCTCCTTGGGCTCTTCTGCAATCATTTGCACCATCTAATCTTGATGTTGAATATCCTTTATTTGTTATTCCCTTTCTGCCTCTGCTTCCTTCTTTCTTTATTTATCTTCTTCATCCTCTTTCTCTTCCTCTATCTCTTTCTTTCTCTACTTCTTCCTGTTTCTTTGTCTCTATCTCTTCCTTTCCAATCAACTAGTTCTACCATAATTACAAGAACCTCCATTACATCTATCTCAACTAGTTGTTATACTTCTAAAACACTTGGCACACTAATTGGAGTAACACTAGGAGTAATAGTGGGTAGAAGACCATGTATAGATGTTGAAGTGCTTGCATTTTGATCCATAGATTCTAATTCATACTTGTTCTTCTCCATATAAGCCCTCATGATTTTATTCATTTCTTCTACAAAATCCTTTGTGTTCCCCATCATGAGCTTATTCATCCTTCATTTTCTCCTAAACTCTTTCTTTATTCCCTTAATTTTCATTTTCATTTTTTAATATGCAATGACCAGACATAGATCTATTATCACTTGTTCTCTTAGCCTCTTATCCATAGCTAATTCATATATCTTTCTTGCATCTAAAATTTTGTATAAACTCTTTGGTACCTCTGACTCAATTTAAATGAGTGCTCTCTTGTATTTTTTAAAATATTTCACAATTTATTCTTCAATCAATATTTGTCCATCTTGGTCAAACTTTTCAAAGAACTTGAATAGTGGCCTTAATTCTTCATGCATTATGATACTCTTTTCAACATCATTCACAGACATTCCAAGTCTATTAGATTCAATTTTGGTGGACTTACTTACTTTTTCTTCTCCTCCACTAGGCCATTTAGGCTTGAGGGATTGAGGAACTTCAGTCTTCTTTTGCTTCTTTAACTTCTTTACTTCTTCATTAGATTCGGTGGATTTTCCATCCTCAATGATAATTTCTTCCCACTTCTTCTTATCTTCTAATTTATTTTTCTCCCTAGAATTCTTCTCTAGTTTCCTTTTTCATTTCCCATATCTTCTTCACTTCTTTTAGTTTCTTTTCTCCTTCTAGCTGCTTTCTCTTTATCTCTTTAGAGGTGGAGACATTTGTAGTTTCCTCAAAGTAGCAATTTTTGTCTGCCTACTTAGAGAAAGTGTGGGTGCAGATATAGATTCTCCAACCTCTATAGGTTCCTCATCAACTCCAACTTACATGGTTCTTTTAATATGAAAATCTAAAAACTCCTTGATATTTTCTACTTTCCTTCTCACATTTCTATCAATTACATGTGCCTTTAACTCATTATGTACTTTCAAACCTTTGTGATTGTAAGTTCCAAAACTTCTTCATTGTCATCAATTGGCTTTCTCAATAGATCCTTGGCATATAGGTCTAATATCTATCCATCTACTTCATAACCCATAGGCATTACCCATGAGGTTTTGGGTTCAATTGTTTTCATCATGCATGTGTCTGTCTCTACCATAAAGTAGATAGTTTTCTTATATCTCTCCAATATGGAGTTAGGGATTCTCTCTCTTTCATGCATTGAATTTTCAAATTTCTTGAAACAACCCCATATGGTTTTTTTCCTCATCTCACTAGTCATTCCATACATCAATTCCTTGATTTGTGCAGTTATAGGTTTGTCATCTGACCAAATTCTATGACCAACTCCAGGAAACTCATTCATAAAAAGAAGAATATGAAGAGTATTAGTGTTCCAAACTTAAAGGAATTCTTCTTGTCCCTTTTTATCTTCATTAGGTTCTCAATTAACTCAATTATGATCACCTCACACAGGTCATACTCCTTATTCTCTTTGAGCATCTGATAGGCAGTGTATATAGTTATTCTAGACATTGAGTTATCTTGTCTTGAGTGGTAGACCTTGTATTCAATGGCCATGGATGTAAATTTCACATCATAATAAATGATATCATTCATGGTCATACCTCTTTTATCTAATACCACTCTAGTAGCATCATGTATAGTGTCATTCTTGACAATATTCTTGTTGATGAAAATTATTCAATTGTGTATTGTCATTGATATTTACACAAGTATAGTTATGTTTACACAAATGTCTAATCCTATCTGAGATCAGTTAGTTCATTCCAAGCACTCTCTCGCACATTGAAGAGGACCAAAGTGATTTTCAGTTCTAACCGAGTTCACTCAGGCATTACTATGTTGGTCAGGCATTGAAGGATTTTAGTGTTGACCGAGTTAAACAGTTAGTGTCAGCCGACTAACAAGAGTTTATATTTTATGGATAATTGGTTATATGCAGCCGATAGACATGAGTTTTATTATTTATTTCGAAGGATATTAAGGCCAACTTGACAAGGCTTATCATATATATAAGGTCAAGTTTGGATTGAATAGAGACAGTGTGTGGAAGATGTGTGTAATTGATATGAAGAGTGAAGGTGAAATCAGATGGGATTCTGATTGAGGACAGAACACAGAGAGCTGCAAAGAGAGTATCCGATTAGTGAGGATCAAGTAATTAATCTAGAATAGAGATATGAGCCAGAAAAAATAGTTTCTTATCAAAATAGGTCAATCCATTTTTAATTTATAACAATTGTAGTCATGATCAAAATCTCTTAACAGAGTAGACTTAAAAGCCTTTTGTAAATCCTCTCACAAGGTAACATTTCTACATTGAAGCATTTGAAGACCTCTCACAAGACCACTCCTTACAGGGTGATTAAATCCTCTAACAAGGTCACACCTAACAGTGTGTTATTGTAACCTTTAACAGGGTTGGCTCCTAATAGGGCTCACTTCAGAAGAGTGAAAAATAGTGACTAGTTGCAATTGGTGGTTTTTCTCATATTGGGTTTCCACGTTAAATATTGGTGTTATCTATGTACATTTAATTTTCTTTATGGTTTATGTTTCTGCAATTAATTACTAAAGATAATCATAGTTAATATCTTAATATTTTCTATGTTAACTGAGTGACAGTAGAATATTTTTGTTAACCGAGCAATAGTGACAATTTTGTTTAAGACAACTAAGGAACTTGGATTTGTTTTTGTGGTAACTGATTCACCCCTCCCCTCTCAATTACTCAAATCATTTCCAGAAATTGGTATTAGAGCTTCAAGTGCTTACAGGGAAGGTTGCAAAGCCTAAGCTAAATATCAAAGATGTCTTATAGAAGGGAGAACCCGAAGCTTAACAAAGACATTTTTGCTGCATGGCAAGATTTGATGAAACTACATATATCTACCATTAGAGATACGGGTTTGCAATTCTTGGACAATAGGTATGTGGAACCACTGATACCTTTGGTTTTGGATCAAATGACAGACATCAATCATCATAACATAATGATGATTGATATAGCCTTTACACTCAGCTATTCCAAATTTGATGAAGTCAAGGAATGCCCTAATGCCTTTGATATGTGGAACAAATTACATGATTTTCATGGAGGAGA
Source organism: Thuja plicata (assembly GCA_018584345.1). Taxonomy (NCBI): domain Eukaryota; kingdom Viridiplantae; phylum Streptophyta; class Pinopsida; order Cupressales; family Cupressaceae; genus Thuja; species Thuja plicata. The sequence goes on from MU224173.1 coordinate 1,362,521, forward strand.
TCTCAATGTAAAGAGAGCCAAAGAAGAAATTCTCTAAGGTCAATTTGATCATATGAAAATTAAAGAAGGAGAGGACATTAAAAAATACAGTGAAAGAATCAAGAAAAGAGTCAGTGCCATCAGAGCTGCCGGTGGAGTAAGTGAAGATACAACAATGGTTATTAAGGTATTGATAACTTTACTTCCTATCTATGCAATTAGAGTTTCAGCTATTCAAGAAATGAGATGCGGTAATGGTATAACTATAGATGGATTAGTTGGAAGACTTACAGCCTTGGAGTTGGATAACTTTGACAATTACTCTCCTAATCTTGGCAATCTTGAGTCTGCATTCAAAGCTAAATTAAACCTTGGAAAGATGAAAGGAAAATAGATTGACAGTGACAGTGATGATGAATCTGATGATGAAGATCTGGAAATCATTGAAGCATTACTTCCAAGGAGAGATGAAAAGGAAAAGGACAGTACAAAGGAATAATACCATTAATTTTCTTTTCATGTGATGAGGTTGGTCACATTGCTGCTAAGTGTCCAAACAATGAAGAAAAAGGTGAGAAAAAGTTCAACAAGTATAAAGGCAAGAAGGATTACAAAAGCTATAAAGATAAAGGTAAGAAATCTTATTACATTGCTAAAGATTCTGATAGTGATGAAGATGAAGATGAAGATGAAATGATTTATATTTCTATTAAGGATGAGTCAGATAATGAAGATAATTAAAAGACAACACTATATTCTCATATTAGCAAGAATGACACTTGGATAATTGATAGTGGTTGTTCTCACCACATGACTGGTGATAAAACCAAATTTGAACATCTTGAGCACTATGATAGTGGGAGTGTCATTTTTGCAAATGATGAACCCTACTATGTGAAAGGTAAAGGTTGTATTGCTTTAACAGAAGGAATCAAATGTGATAATGCTTATTGGGTTGAAGGACTAAGGTGCAATCTACTAAGTGTGGCACAGCTGAATAACATTGGTTTCAAGGTAGAATTCATGAATGGTAAGGCCAAGCTCCTAGATGGTAAGGGAAACCTAGTTGGAAGTGGCAAACAAACAAAAGGTAATCTATTTTATCTTGATCTCAATAAAATTTCATGTTTTATTGCACAAGTAGAAGAAATTTGGTTATGGCATAAAAGGTTATGTCATGTGAACTTTGATAACCTGGTTAACATAAGAAAGATCAAAAGAGTAAGAGGAATTCCTATTCTGAAGAAACCTGAACTAGCAATATGCAAACAATGTCAAATTGGGAAGATGGGAAAACCAGCTTCAAGAGTAAGAACTACAATACAGAAGAAGTTTTGGAATTGGTGCATACTGATTTATGTGGACCAACTGGCACAAAAAGTTACACAGGTGAGAAGTACTTCATTTTATTTGTTGATTGTCATTCCAGAATGATGATTGTTATGTTTCTTAAAGAAAAATCAGAAGCCTTTCTAAAGTTCAAATGGTACCTAGCCAGAGTTGAAAAAGAAATAGGAAAGAAACTCAAATTCTTAAGATCTAACAGAGGAGGAGAATTCATTTCTAATGAATTCAATAAATTCTACAATGAAAGAGGAATCAAAAGACAAGTATCTTCCCCAGGTACTCCATAGCAGAATGGTATAGTAGAAAGAAGGAATAGATCCATTATTGATTGTGCAAGAACCTTGATGATTGAAAAGAATATTTCTACCAAATACTCGAAGGAAGCCATCAGCACTGCAATTCACACCTTGAACCGAGTTCAACTGAAGAAAGGTACTGAGAAGACACCTTTTGAATTATGGTATGGCTATTCATTATTTCAAAGTATTTGGAAGTAAATGTTACATCTTGAAGGAAGAAAGAAAGGGAAAATTTGATGTAAAAGGTGATGAAGGTATATTCCTAGGCTACTCCTGTAAAAGAAAAGCATATAAATGTTTGAATCTTTCTACTCATAAATTCATAGAAAGTGTGCATGTAAGGATTGATGAGTTTGCAGAAAGAGGTGAAGAAAAGGGCAGTAAAGAGCCTCAGGATTATAGAAACTTTGTATATTATGAACCTGATACTATACATAAGACATAAGCAATGGTGATTGGATAGTATCCCTGTCAACAATTGAATTCACCTGCACTAACTCAAATAGTTCAACCTAAGTTGCAACCTGAGCTGCTAGTAGAGGAAACTGAGTCACATACTGAAGAGACTAAGTCACAGATAGAGGGAACCAAGTCAGAGATAGAGGCACCCAAGTCTCAGACAGAGGCGCCTGAGTCTCAGACAGTGGAACCCGAGTATTAGACATAAGAACAGAACAAAACGTTTGAGCATGGTGAACCCAGTAGAACAAGCCCAGAATCAAGAAGGAAGGATCATGTACTTGAAAAATATGTCAGAAGGCATCATGCACCTAAACAAATAATTGGAGATCAGGCAGAAGGTGTAATAACAAGGAACAAAATTAAAGGTACATGTTTTCTTAGTGAAATTGAACCTATTACTATTAAAGATGCATTGAATGATGAAATCTGGATTGAATCAATGAATGAAGAGATTGAGAATATAGAAAATAAAAAAATCTAGACTCTTGTACCTTGACCAAAAGATAAAATGTGATTGGTACTAAGCAGGTTTTCAGAAACAAGATGAATGAAAAAGGAGAAGTTTCCAAAAACAAGGCAAGATTAGTATGTAAAGGATATTCTCAAGAAGAGGGTATTGATTATGGAGAAAGAATTTCTCTTTTTGCAAGACTTAAAGGAGTCAGAACTCTTCTTGCACATGCTACACACAAAGGATACAAGGTATATCAAATGGATGTAAAATCTGCATTCCTGAATGGAATTCTTGAAGAAGAAGTCTACATTGAAAAACCTAAAGGTTTTGTAGATCCTAACAAAAGGAATATGGTTTGTAAATTACACAAAGCATTGTGTGGCCTGAAGCATGATCCTAGAACATGGTATGAAATACTGCATGGTCACTTGATAAGCACTGGATTTTAGAGAACTAATGACAATAGTAGCTTGTATATCAAAGAAGGACCTCAGAACAAAATACTATTAGCAGAAATATTTTTTGATGATATATTGTTTACTGGATATGATGACTTATGTAAAGCATTCTCCGAAAGGATGAGTAAGGAATTTGAAATGTCTATGTTTGGTGAAATCAAATTCTTTGTTGGATTACAAGTTTATCAAATGAAGGATGGTATCTACATACTGAATCCAAATACATCAAAGATATACTAAATAAATTTTGGATGGAAGACTCCAGACCAGTTGGAACACCTATGCCTACTGGACATAAGTTGTCTAAGGATGAATATGATTCAAAGGAAGTAAATCAGACTACCTACAAATCCATGATTGGTAAACTTCAATATGTTGTTCACACCAGACCTGATATTGCATTAGCAATTGGTATTGTTGCAAGGTTTTCAGCTAATCCTAGAGAGAATCATTTGATGGATATCAAAAGGATTATGAGTTATCTTAAGGGTACTGAAGATTATGGATTATGGTATAAGAAAGGAGGAAACTTTGATTTTAATACTTTTACTGATGTTGGTTGGGCTAGAAGTGTTGATGACAGAAAGAGCACAAGTGGTAGAGCATTATTTCTTGGAAAGAGATTAGTCTCCTAGAAAAGAAAGAAACATAACTGCATTTCTCAGTCTACAGCAAAAGCAGAGTATGTTGCTACAACAGTAAATTGTTCAAATATCATATGGTTCAAACAACCGTTGTCAGGTATGAAGGTGGAAATTACAGAGCCAATTATTATCTACTGTGACAACACTAGTGCTATTAACCTTTCAAAGAACCTTGTGATGCATACTAAGACTAAACATATTGCGATAAAGTATCATTTCTTGAGAGAATTGGTTCAGGACAAGGAAGTGAGATTGGAATATGTGAATACTAAAGAACAAATTGCAGGCATATTCACAAAACCATTATCTAAGGATGCATTTTTGTATCTTAGAGGAAAGCTAGGGGTAATTCCCCTAACTAAGGCTCACTAAAACATAGTTTAGTGATGCATCAACCGAGCTACAGAATAGACTTAACATGTTGATGCAAGTATTTAGAGCTTATTGCATATGAATTAGTACAAATAGGTACATTACAACTTCATTGGATATATATCAGTTGGTGTCTTTGACATTGGTTGTCAAAGAGGGAGAGATTACTGTATGTCATAAAGATTACTAATGGAGAGATTGATGACAGAGGGAGAAATTTATCAAAAACAAAGATTAATGTAGGAGGGAGAAATATATATTTTAGTGATTGTGAAGACAAAGGGAGTTTTTGGATGAGAAATCTGAATGAAGCTAAAGACATTAATAAAATTTGATGAGAATCAAAATGAAGCTAAGGAAATTAAATAAAAATTTCATTCTTATGTCTGGTGCTCTATAATTCTTTGTATTATGACATGTTGTGTTGCCATCAATGCCAAAGAGGGAGATTGTTGATGACAATTATTCAATTGTGTATTGTCATTGATGTTTACACAAGTATAGTGATGTTTACACAAATGTCTAATCCTATCCGAGCATAGTAAGTTCATGCCAAGCACTCTCAGGCATTGAAGAGGACCAAAGTGATTTTCAGTTCGAACCAAGTTCACTCGGGCATTACAGTGTTGGCCGAGAGTTGAAGGATTTCAGTGTTGACCAAGTTAAATAGTTAGTATCAGCCGACTAATAGGAGTTTATATTTTATGGATAATTGGTTATATGTAGCTGACAAATATGATTTTTATTATTTATTTGGAAGGATATTAAGGCTGACTTGACAAGGCTTATCATATATATATAAGGTCAAGTTTGGATTGAATAGAGACAGTGTGTGGAAGATGTGTATAAGTGATATGAAGAGTGAAGGTGAAATCATATGGGATTCTAATTGAGGACAGAACACAAAGAGCTAAAAATAGAATATCCAATCAGTGAGGATCAAGTAATTAATCTAGAATAGAGATCTGAATCAGAAAAAACAATTGCTTATCAAAACAGGTCAATCCATTTTTACTTTCTAACAATTGTAGCAGTGATCAAAATCTCTTAATAGAGTAGACTTAACAGTCTTTTTTAAATCCTCTCACAAGGTGACATTTCTACATTGAAGTGTTTGAAGACCTCTCACAAGGCCACTCCTTACAGGGTGATTAAATCCTCTAATAGGGTCACACCTAACAGTGTATTATTGTAACCTTTAACAGGGTTAGCTCCTAATAGGGCTCACTTCAGAAGAGTGAAAAATAGTGACTAGTTGCAATTGGTGGTTTTTCCCATATTGGTTTTCCACGTTAAATATTGGTGTTATTTGTGTAAATTTCATTTTCTTTATGGTTTATGTTTCTACAATTAATTGCTAAAGATAATCATATTTAATATCTTAAGATTTGCTATGTTAACCGAGTGATAGTAGAATATCTATGTTAACCGAGTAACATTGACAATTTGTTTTAAGACATCTAAGGGACTTGGATTTGTTTTTGTGGTAACAGATTCACCCCTCGCCTCTCAGTTACTCAACTCATTTCCAACACTTCTGTGCAGGTATCCCAGCTGACGCGCACAATCTAGTAACCACTTGAATCACCTTCTTTGTGATCTTCATTGGCGTGTTGAGCCACATAAACTCACCATGAATCCTTCTAAGGATATATCATATCCATTCCTCCTCTTAAATGTATGGGAAATGTGTGAAATGAGAAAATTTCTTCTCTGTTAAGGCTTGGAATTATGTCTTTAGTTCTCGATCTTCTCCTAAGAGTTTAGTGTTATATAATTACTTCAACTTGTCTATTCCAAGATCCTCCAAATTTGCATGGATTTATGCCCAAACATCCTTGAAATACAACACTCTATATGGAACGTCAGAAAGAGAACCTTTTGGATCCACCTCGACCGAATTTTAAGGGTCTTTCTTAAATTTGGGTGGTGACTTCTTAGTAACATCAACTATAACTGTGGCATATGTCTTTGATAGTTTGAATTTGCAGATATTTGCACAGAAGAATACCTTTTACTGAACCTAGGGTTTGTATGCAAATTTCTTGAACAATCACTTCCTCTCCTTGATCTTTAACAAAATTTGCCTCTAGAGAACCTCTTCACTTGTTTTCTTGAATGCAATGTGACAAATGATAGTCACAAATCACCTTTTATTTCTTATTTTACCTAATTTCTAGGTCTAATAAATGGTTTGTCATGCCCTAATTACTTCAAACACATTGTTCACTGTCTAGGTTCACAAAAATTGACTGCACACCATCAAAACTTGATAAATCCTTCTAGTAAGGATTCTGAAACATTTGTCCCAACATTATTCAACTATTCTATGCTTGTCAAATTCAAACATCGCCATCTTTAAGGGGTTCATATGATTTATGTTATAGGATCCCCCTAGGCCAAAGGCCTATCTTCAATTCCCTGAGGAATTTCTAGCACCAGATCCAGGTGTGGACCCTTCTGGTGTGTTCTCAACATTCTTCTTAACCCATGTTTGCTTCATTTTCTTCCTAATCTCTTCAATATTCACCTTTTCCTTTCCTTTGTCATTTCTTGGCCTATTCCTTCTCTTGTTTACTGGACCTCTATTTTTCACATTATTGCTCCTACATTTCCTTGAAATATGCCCAGATTTGTTGTATTTGTAACAAACAACATTCATTTGTCCATTATGTTGTTCATCTGACTTCTCTTACTTGTGCACTACTTGGCAATGTGTCCAAATCCATTGCATGCATGACATTTAATGTTTCCTTTTTGTAAGAAGTTTTCTTTACATCACTTCTACACTCACTTTCCTTATGACCATGTTTATTGCACTTAAAGCATTGACTAGAAAATATGCATGATTCTTATTCATCCTATTCCTACAATGCATGGCTTTGTGACCAAATTTGTGACAGATGAAGAACTTACCATCAATCCTTTGAGAATTAGGTTGTCTTGTTGATGGCTTCTTGTTCGCCTTCTTTTCAGATCTAGGCTTGTCAAATCTGGTTCTATTTTGAGCATATTTAGAGGTTTCTCCTTTTCATATCCAAGGCTTCTCTTTTCATCTGGACTCCTTTGACTTTCAATCAATGAATCAAGCTTGGATGAACTGATATACATGAACAGCTAGATTTTACCCACATGGTAACCAAAGGTGTAATAAAGCAATTAGGGATACATCGCCCATACAGGGACAATATTGACTAAAATATGAAGGGTGGTTAATGTAACTATATCATGTGCCACTATAGGGGATAAAGGCACACTCAGACCTATGAAGCCAGGTGGATTCGATGTCTGGTACTTGCTCAGTAAAACTTGTGCACGTCAAGTGCAGCTGCACTCACAGTATAAATAGTCAAAGCACATATATATATAATAATCCAAAGTTCACCTAATGAAAGGACATTTTAGTAGCATAATCATTTGTATGTATTTGAATATTACAAAGCCATTCCTTTCATATATAATCCTCAATATGCATCATAAATAAGCATTTCATTTAGGATAAAGCATTAAATAACATTTCACTACATTTAGAGGATATATCAAATAAAACTTGAACAATAATAACCAAGCATGGTAAGACACAAAAGTTGGATGACCACTAGCACACACATTAGTGAATCAACCAAACATCTCAATAACCATTGGCACATCCATCAGTGAATCTCATGAAATCATAGTAAGATGAAAATAATTAAAATATCTTCAGATGTGAAATAAACCAGATACCATGATTTAACGTCATGTAGAGATAATAATAAGGACAACATAATGCACTATAACCAAGTGCATCTAACCAAGCTAATACATACATGAGAAAATTAAAAGAACGACATAAAATAATCAAGCTCGGATCTAAATAGCCAAGAACACAATGAGTCGACACAACTCAAAAAATAGTCACAGAAGGTCTGGCATCCCAAATTAGGAATGCAACAGGAAACATCACAATGGTTATCACAACTAGGAATAAGGTCATAAGCAACTTGCCCATGCAACAACATAATCCTAATCATCAAGAAGGCACCAATGCCTCTCATTTCCAACATGATCATAGAGTATAAACATACATTCATCCAAGCATAAGGTAAGCATCATCAGTCCAATAAAGAAACAATGAAGTATCCAAAACCAAAACAAGGCATCACAAAGAGTTCTCAACCAACTACACAAAGGCACCACCACAAACATAATGCCCAAGTTACATCTATAAGGATGCCATGTAGGAAGTGGACGAGAGATGCACTACATTAATGAGAAACATATTGTGATTAATCCACAAGTCGTTTATGCATAATTTTAGGCTTCAACACAAATAATATGTATGGTGACCACAATACAATAATTGGTTAATCTCTTCCTTCAATTTCATCTTCTTCATTCTCGCAACATGAAGGATTTTCACATAAATAGTTGTGCATTTTCAATAGTTAATGTATTTACCACAAGACACCAACTATTTGAGCTATTCTATTCCATCTTCATCAATACCTTACCATGAAGATCCCCACATGAATAGCCAACATCTTGACCACAACGCATTGGTTGTTTAAGCTCTTATTTCAATTACACCTTCCCTAATCCTCTACTCTAAATAGTTTTTAAATAAATAACCTGACTACAACACACTAATCATCTGAACACTTCCTTTAATTTTATCTTCAACTAACTTCTAATTTTAGTATAACTTCCTTAATCCCCTATTACACACCCACATCCAATGTCTTAGCCTTGTAACTTCATTTTCTATAATACCTATTTATTATCACTAATATAAAATAAGTTTGAATATATCGTAGCATTTTTTGTCATAATTAATGTGTTAATGATCATCATTTTTCATAATCTTATGACTCCATTTTCTATAATTACTCAAACATATTATAACTTCATTAATCTCTTATTACACGCTCACATCCATATTTTTAATCTTGTAACTCCTTTTTTTATAACCCCTATTTATCATCACTAAAACATGTATATACATATACACATGCATATACATATGTGTGATATATA
>MU224173.1:1371601-1395929 GCA_018584345.1 Thuja plicata
CTATCATTCCTATTTATTATCACTAAATCATATACAAACTTAAATATAATGTACCGTTTATCACCATGAATGAGGTGTTAATGATCACCATTTATTTTAAATAAGACATCTTAACTCCATGTATAAACACAATTTGTAACCGCTATCTTAGTCGAAGATATCCTATCAACGAAAATGACTATAGTCCTTATCCCCATTTTTTGTTGAATGTGGGGTACCATTTAGGGACACATATTTAGCATGTATTTAGTTCATACGTTATTTTCATGGAGTACATGAGAAAAAAAAAACTTCCAACTACCCACTTATGAGACTGAAATTTGTAGTAATGCCCTAACTATGAGTAACTTTAAAGTCATGAAAATTGTGATGAAAAGTCTAATAGGGGAAGAGCACTTGAATTCACATAATGGAGTGGTTTTTAATGTCACTAAATAACTAATCTTTATGATTTGCATTAAAAAAAATTCAAGTTGATTTGTTTAGGATAATTTTAACTACTTGAAGTAATGTTAAATGATATGAATTAGATTATTTGATTTAGGTTATCTAATTTAGAATTGTTTATAGAGTGAACTAAAAATTTTTTTTGGAAGAAATTAATAAATGAAACTATTTAGCTTATTTATTAAAGAAAGAATGTCTTTGTATGAGATTTTAAAATTGACAATTGTTGGTCAATTAGAAGCTACCTCTCTATCAAAAAATATTTCATATCATGCACCAAATTTCTACTCCATCCTATCTTGAATTTATGACTCTAGTTCCATCTTGTAGTCACAAATTCATCTTTTGTTCATGGATTTGACTTTTCATAATGTGTACTAATTTGCAACTTACCTAAGTGATCTCTTTCTCCTCTATCATTTTTTTATATTTAGAGATTGGTAATATTTTCAAAAAAAACTTAGAAGGGTTGTCATTATGTTGCTAGGGAACATGTTCTCCATGATCAACCCTAAATATATGTGTAAAAGATTGAGGTAGAAAGCAAGAACCCAAAATTATATATGGAGAATTATAACTCCTTTCAATGCACCAAATTAAAGTTATTTCTATTACTTGTTTCTTAATTTGTTCTAGTATTAAAGAGTATGATCAAATGTGAGGATTGAGATGAGAGTACAAGAGCATATAACATCAAACTGTGCAAACAAGTGTTTGGTCAACTATAATGGCTAGTAGAATGTGTAGAATTCAATGAAATTTATATTTATATTATGAAATGATATGGTTCAAGTCTTAAATCATAAAAAAGTCTTCTATATAGGAAAATAGTCAAATTTAGATAGATAATGGATAAACTAAAATAACTTTATGATAAGTGTAAGAAATGTGTACTCTAGGTGAGTGCAGTAGGATATGAGTAAGCATGGATAAGGTGAAAGATAATGTGTTGGAATATGTGTGTATAGGGATGGGAAAAGACTATGTGAATGAGCCCGACTTCACACTAATTTTTTGATTTATCAAATTCTACCATGTTTAATTCATTATTTGAAAATAGGAACAAAAACCAAATGGAAAAATTGCTTGGGTTTATAAGTTTTGGTGTGTTTGAATCCTACAACAACCATGTATCGTAAATTATGTAGCACTCACAAATTTATGCATGTATTTAAGTAAATTAGAAATAAAAGGATATCTAAAGGATCTCATATGAATTAAAGGACCTCACAAGATGTCACCATGTAGGTTCATTGCACTCACTATGCAAAACTAAAAAATAAAGGAAAATTTTATCTCTACTTTAAAAGTGATAATAATGAGTTTGGATCAATGGAAATAATGATAAGGCACATGGTTCTTGTTGGCTATTTTATCCACCATTATCCCGACATAGATAACCAATCTGAGATATCTTTTTCATGGGCTAAAATCTTCTCTGGAAGCAAACGCATCATGTTATCCTCATTTTGCAATTTCGCAGAGGTAAAATGACATGTTGTGAAATGGAAAAATTTAGCCATTTCGCAGTTTCTTATGTATGTCTCAAGGTTATTAGTTATGTAGCCACTCCAACCATCTAATTAAGAACTTTTTGATCAACGGTTATGTTTTAATCTTGCATTGAGGGATCCTTTTGCCACATATGGGCTACCCATTCCAATCATAATCTTCATCAACGGTTCACATTTAAATTGGTGGTCTGAGTCTATTTTTCATGTAACAGTGCTTCTTGCAGGTGTGTGGAGTGGGTTAACACGTCTTTCTTTCCACCCCGACAATCTTTTGCCAGCAGCATGTTTTGATTGTTTGCAGCCATTACACATTGCCAGAGCTAATATTTAATGTCTAGTGACTTCTTTTGGGTTCTGTAACATGACTCCAATCCATCCCATGCTCATTTATTACTTTCAAGGATAAGATTTGATCCTTCCATCTGCTAGATGCATTCATTTGGCCCTTCCTATCACTTCCAAAAATCAAGTTGTAATAGAGATCAGATTTGGATCTGATATTTATTTCTTCAGCAGTTTTGTTACCTGACTCAACCCTACAGGGGTTTGAACTTCATGATGTAATCAAAGTTATGCCTGAACTCTACAAAGGAAAACTTTGCACATATTTTTTGGTTGTTCTTCTCTAGTTCATTTGCAGTGGCTATGCTCTACAACTGTAATTTCCTTTTTCCATACATTAATATAGATCTCTTCTTTTACCCTTTCTCACCATTCTATTTATATTATGCATATTTTTTTCCTAGTGTTGAATGTTTCTTTCTTATTTTCCTAGTTTGTATGTTGTATCTATCATGTTTGTGAATGATATATTGTGAATGCATACTTCCTTGTAGCATCTCATTAGTTTTGATCTATATATGGGTCTTTGGGAAATAGATTAGAGTTGAAATGTGTGTTTTGGGGAGCTTTATTAATGTTTTATGCAGCCTTAGGGAGGGAGAGTAACCATAGTTTAATCTAGCACATCACCCTCATTTCTTTTTATGCATATCCTTCTCCCTTTTCCTCAAAAGTAGTAGTTTAGGTGCACCCTGATTGTAAGGAATTCAACCTTCTTTGAATTTAGCCTCACATGCACAAGTCCCACGCTTGGGAGGTTTTTTTCATAGCTTACAAGATTTTTTAAGTCACTAACCATCACCTAAATAAGGGTGCAAACTTTTGTGACAATATTTTTTGGCACGCCCAATGGGATGAAGATTTAGATCAATTCAAGATATCCCCTGGTGGGCCATTCTAAACTTCATTCATTGAGAATTTAGGTGTTCTCTCATTTCCATCATCCTTTATATGTATTTCATCAAACACCATGACGACTATGATTGAAAAATATACTAGTTTCAAGCAGTCCTAGTGATAGTATGTACAAAGATCATCTCTGATCTTTTATGTTTCTTCATGTTTTCTATGAATTTGCAATCTATCTGAATTATTTAACATGGATCCTTTTCATAGAGACACATCCTATCATTCCCCATATCATGATAATTACATCCCTACACCCTATATTTATCAAATTTATCCTGAACCTTATCTTTTCCTTGGTTTATATCCCTCAGCATTAAATGACCAATATATTCCACCTTCTTTCTACCCTCCCACCCCAGCTCACATCTTAGTTAAAATGGATATTAATAGGCTTTAGGAATTAGATTGTGTACCTTTGTGGTATGTTTTCTATCCTAGGAATGGTTTTCAATCAGGCTCTAATCATTCCCCTATATTTTGAAAACATGGGATGTGATGAATTGATAACTCCTTTATGAGGTTGGGATGGATGATTGTATCAAATTAGGAGGCAACAGGGGTTTAACTCATTAAGTCACTCTTCTATCTATTATAGTATCCAAATGATACTATTTTGACGATACTAAAAAACTAAAACTAAAAATGCATACCCAAGAGGAGCAGCAGTTGGAGGCCCAATAGAGACTACATGAAGAAATATTTGTAGATCAGTTGGCTTCACAACAAAGGAAACATGAGGAAGAAATGGAGGGAAAATAGAGATAATTTAAGGAATAGATTGCAAGGCAAGTGCCTAAAAAGGAACAACAAATGAGGCTTTTAGTGGCCAGAGTGCAAGAATTAGAAAGCCAAGCCTATTCCCCAATTTTTTTCATTCCAAGCTTTAAGAGACCCTCTCCATCACAAGAGCCTACTATTGTAACTTCTCAAATCCCTGTTCAATAAAAATCACTCTCTCAACCTTCTTTACCCCATACCATTTCAATTTTCAAGGGTGGACTGGTTGTATGGAGTTTTGATGGTCCTAACAGGCCATTCTAGGAGAGTAAAACAAAGATTAAGCTTTCATGGGTGGAGTTACAGCCTATTCATGTGAATGAGGAGGAAACAAAAGAGCTACAGGAGGACAATCAGGATTTTTTACCCATACAAACCTCTCTGCAGACAAAGAATGAACAAAATGAAGAGGATCCAAGGAGTGCTTATACTCTGATATTTCATCTCTCTTCTCTGATATGGTACTTTTGTAGATGTGTAGGTTTTAGATTTTGGAGATATTTGGTCAAATTGGCGATCACTTGTAAGGGAAAAGGAGGGAAAGGGACTAATTAGTTGTACACCTATGGTTAAATAGTAAATTAAAACATAAGTTATATATAGACACTTAAGAAAAAAAAGAACTAAGTGTCCTCCTGGTAAGGCCTATGTTTTACTTTGTTATTTAGAGGTTTCATGTACTTGTACATGATCTATTAGTTGTATATATACAGACAATTAAGAAAAAAAACTAAGTGTCCTCTTCGTAAGGTGTATGTTTTAGTTTGTTGTTTAGAGGTTCCATACTTGTATAGAATCTATTATTTGTATACTCATTTTTACATATAAAATATGGTGTCGAGGATGATCAATCTCTAGACACACATAATGAGGCTAATGTTGTGTAAGGAACACTCACTTGAAAAAGGTAGATCAAACCCCCCATGGCACTTTATTATGTAGTGAGAATACAAACAGGCACAAAATGTGCAAGATCCCAAGCATGCAATGATGGCACTTTATCTCAATGTATTTGCAAAAAATAAATGCTATAGAAATAGATGTCTACAATGCCCAGGAATGACTGATAGCTATAAGAACATAATTAACAGCTAAAAAGGAGTCATCCCATGCAAGGAAAACAATCCCAGGACCTGAAACATTCAAGATATCCACCATATTCTAAGAAATTAAAAACCTAAATAAAAAGTAACCTGGAGCATATTTTGGCAATGATACCCATACAAGAAGAAAGAGAACAAAACCATCTTTCCAACGACATGTGGACATCAAAAAAAAGAGTCTAGATGAGCAAGATATGGCGGTCGGAGTGCAAAATGGAACCCTATCTTTGACTAGAAACAAACCATGCAAGATAGAAAAATAAGAAAACAAAATCTAGAAAATCAGATCGGACTCGGAACCATCTTTCCAAAGATATATTGTTTAGCCAAAAATGCCTCTGTTTGCTCAAGATACGAGCAAAAAACTAAAGAGGACTCTAGAACAAGAAGAACTCCAAGTGATTCAAGCTAAATCTGGTGAAGCTCTACTAAATCTGGCGGTACCATTAAATCTGGTAGGACTGCCAAAATTTTGGCCAAAATTGGTGGAGGTACCAAGAAATTTAAAAATAAATTAATTAATTAATTAAATTAAAAAAATTTCTGCCAGTACAAGGCATGAATTTTGAGGCAGCATGGAATATGAGATGGCATGAAAACTGAGACATTTTTTGCCTTGAAAAGTGTGTCAAGGTCATGCATGCAAAAAAGAGGGCCCAGATTTCAATTATGTCCAAATTAGACAAGCCTTATATGAAAATAGGGTTTTTGGGCCTTTTGAGTGCACTGTGGGGTCAGTTTTGTAATGACCTAAAAGTGGTCACCTAAACCCTAGACCCTTAATCTCAGTCTCATATTAAGAAACCCTAATCTTGATAATTCTAAGTCCTAAACCAAACATGCAATTCATCAATTTCAAGCTAATCTTACCTGAATCCTAGGTCCTAATTAATCATCATACCTGATTAATTAATTAATTCCTAAAAATACAATATATTGGCAAATAAAGCTTAAGTTAATTAATTAATTGATATTCTAATATATTAATTAAATTAAATTACTAAATTGTCAATAAAATTCAAAAAGGAATTAAATTAATTAATAAAAACAAAATGTGCATTTAAAATTAATTAAATCTTTAAAAATGCATATGATGTCATCAACTGATTTTTGATTTAAAATGTGCATTTAAAATCAATTAAATCTTTAAAAATGCATATGATGTCATCAACTAATTTTTGAATTGGAAATAAATATGTTTTATTTAGTTAATTTATTAGTATCTTTTCTCATTTTGGAAACAAAGTTGTTAACTGAAAACTGATTTTGGAAGTTTCCAAAACAACTGATCAATCAGTTCAGTCAGCTGTCTCTTTCGACCAATCATCATCTTTGCACATGGATTGTGCTTCCTCAAATTGAATCTTGTCCACTCTTTGGCTTTCAATCTCAATCGTTGATTCGACATAGATTTTCTATAAAAGAGAGTCTCATTTCCTTCCCAAAGGATCCTAATTTTTTCTATCGTTATTATATTGTTTTTAGCATTCAAGCATCTAGCATTTCATAGCTTTTTTTGATTAATTGTTTTTATTACTTTCAAGGATGCAAACCATAATCTAGAGTACATTTCAATTCGGTGCTTTAAAAAGAAAAAAAACATTTCAAGTTGGTGTCATAAAATCAATCTAATTAGTTTGGGATCAATCTTTCATTTGCATATTCATGTAGATTAATCATCATTAGCTCTTTAAAATCCTTTGTTTAGGATCTGGTGTAGTCAGTGTTTCTTGCAATGAGCTGAGAGCAAGATTCAAACTTTTGCCTACTAGAAGGCAATAGATCGGTTTAGGTTAGTCGTTTTTTTATTGTATTCAATTTAAGTTAACCATGCAATGATCTATTGAAGTGTGTGTGTTTGCAGCTGCAGGAACCTTTGATCAATGACAAGAGAATGTTGATCTTTTCTTAAATTGACTTCTTTATGGAGCTAAAGGATAGCGTAATGGATAACTCTCCTTGAACTTGTGTTTCTTCTTATGAACTAGGAGGTATTTGTTGTGTATGAAACATAAGCATGGATTTTTTCTTATTATCTTTCTCTTGTTTCCTTCTCCATACTTTTTTATTTTCTTCCTTTTGATTATTCATGGATTCCACTTTTTTGTTTTTTTGTAGGGTGTCCAAAACCACTTCTATAATCTCTTGCTTTATGACCGAAGCAGTTGTTTTTATAACATGTGATATTGTACTTTCTATTTGGCAACCCATAAGAACTTCTATTCTTGTTCCATTTATCTATCATATCTTACATCCATCTATCCCATGAGCATCCATGTTCCTTTTGGTGATCTTGACAAGGTTGAGCCTTTTCATGAACACACATGTATCATGACATTCATTATCCTTTCCATCGAATTATTCACTTTCTCTCGTCTTTGGCACCCTATCGTGATCTTGCTTATCCCAAGCCTATACTCCATATCTCTGAACATCCTTTTCACTAATCCCAAAACATCCACTTATACCTCCATCACCCCTTATCCCAATCGTGTTATCCCATCATTATCCTATCAAATTGACCCCTTGGTCTTGATCAAAATGAAGAACGAAAAATGTAAAACCATTTCTCAAAAACTTCTTGACATCTCCATTCTTGTGGACCATGTGCTTTTCATGACATCAGGTCATTATCCTATATGCTATCTAGCACCACTCCATGATCCTACATTTCTATTTTCTTTTTTCCATAGCTTGGGTAATCTTTATGAGACTATCATTGAGGGTCGCATTCACCCTCTTCATCCATAATTGTCTATTCACCTCATACATCAACTTTCTAATCCATCTTTAATGTTCTACACATTGCTAGACATTAGGGGAAAACCAATGTGATCTTGCTTGAGAATGAACACTTTGGTTCTTTTGAGAACCCTCCTGGCTTGAAACCGATCCAGATTCATATTCTGGGGGAAATCAGATCAGATTTCTCCATGTAGTATGAGTCAAGTCAGTCATCGCAATAAGAGTTTGTTATCATGGGGCATGGGTCCCCAAATCAGATCACATCTTTCGATTACATCAGAGTCGGTAATCTTGTCAATTCTAAAGGACAACTCACTACTGACACAAACAAGTGTTTCTCAACATCCTACTCAAAAGTGTTTCTTAACACTATCATTAGATGCATTTGTGTTTCTCAACACACATTGGATATTGCAAACGTAAACAACAGATCGATACCACTTAAACATATTGCACTCACAAGCACGACGGTGTTTCTCAACATCTCATACATATACACTATTGAAGACAATTATTCAATTGTGTATTGTCATTGATGTTACACATGTATTTACACTTATATAGTGATGTTACACAAATGTCTACATTTAGACCGATCACAGTTGGTGAACAAAATGAGTTATTTATTGTTGACCGAGTTTAGTCAGGTATTGAAGGAAGTTCAATGTTGACCGAGTCACTCGGGTATTTCAGTCTTGGTCGGGCATTCAGTGGCAGCTGACTAACAATAATTTATATTCTATAATTAATTGGTTATATGAGGCTGGCTAAATTATGATTTACTATTAGAATTATATTCAAGCCGACTTGACAGGGCTTACCATATAAATAAAAGGTCAAGTTTGGATTGAATGTGTAAGGATTAAGGTGATAGCAAGAAGAGAAAGCAGAAGTGTGAAATTATTTGATATGAAGAGTGAAGGAAAAATCAGATAGGATTTTGATTGAGTACTGATCACTCGGAGCTGCAATAGAACATCTGATCGGCAAGGATCCATTTATAATCAAAATAGAGATCTGAATCAACAAAGATAGTTGCTTACACATACAAGTCAATTCATTGTTACTTTCCAACAATTGTAGCAGTGATCTAAAATCTCTTAACAGAGTAGACTTAACAGTCTTTTTGTAAATCCTCTCACAAGGTATCATTTCTATGTTGAAGTGTTGAAGACCTCTAACAAGGCCACTCCTCACAGGGTGATTAAATCCTTTAACAAGGTCACACCTAATAGTGTGTTATTGTAACCTTTAACTGGGTTGGCTCCTAACACGGCTCACTTCAAAAGAGTGAAAAACATTAACTAGTTACATTGGTGGTTTTTCCCATACTAGGTTTCCACGTTAAATCTTGGTGTCACCTGTGTATATGTTATTTGTTTCATGCTTTATGTTTCTGCACTTAAATATCTAAATTATAATTGTTTTGGATATTATTAAGATTACTTTGACACTCGAGTTACAGAAGAATATCTTAATTAACTGAGTAACAGTGTTAAATTATTTAATACATCTAAGGGATAAAGGATTTGTTTTGAAGTAACTGATTCACCCCTCCCCTCTCAGTTACTTATCTCATTTCCAACAATTGGTATCAGAGCTTCAAGTACTTTCAGAGAAGGTTTCAAGGCCTAAGCTAAAGATCAGAGATGTCTTACAAAAGGGAGATGCCTAAGCTAAACAAAGACAATTTCCTAGCATGGCAGGAGCTGATGAAGCTACATCTATCTACTATCAATGATGTTGGTTTGCAACTTTTGGAGAGAAAATATGTGGAACCAACATGGACTATGACTGTGGAACAGATGATGGAATGGAAGCATCACAACATAATGATGATTGACATAGCTTCTTCACTCAGCTACTCAGAATTTGATGAAGTCAAGGACTGCCCTACAACCTATGATATGTGGAAGAAACTATAGGACATTCCTGGAGGAGATGCAAATGTAAGAAGAGCCAAAGTAGAAAGTCTAAGAGGACAATTTGACCAGATGAAAATGAAAGAAGGAGAAGACATTAAAGGATACAGTGACAAAATCAAGAAGATTGTGAGTGCCATCAGAGCTGCGGGAGGAATAATTGAAGATACAACAATGGTCATCAAGTGGGAAGGCTTACAACTTTTGAGCTGGGAAACTTTGACAATTACTCTCCTAGCTCTAGCAATCTTGAGTTTGCATTCAAAGTGAAACTGAACCTTGGTAAGAAGGATAGATACTCAAAAGAGAAGTAGATTGAAAGTGACAGTGATGATGAATCTGATGATGAAGATCTTGACATCATTGAATCACTGCTTGCAATAAGAGCTGCAAAAGGAAAATAAAAAGGAAAGATACCATTGATTTGTTTCTCATGCAATGAGGTTGGTTGGTCCCATTGCTGCAAAGTGTCCAAACAAAGAAGACAAAGATGAGAAAAATCTCAACAAATTCAAGGGCAAGAAAGATTTCAAGAACTATAAAAGCTACAAGGATAAAGGTAAGAAGTCTTGGTTAGGCATTTAGTGCAATCTTTGGATTACATCAGAGTCGGTAATCTTGTCAATTCTGAAGGAAAACTCGCTACTAATGCAAATAGGTGTTTTTCAACATCCTAATCAAAAGTGTTTCTTAACACTATCTTTGGACGCATTTGTGTTTCTCAAAACACATTGGATACTGCAAACATAAAAAATAGATTGATAGCACTCAAACACATCGCACTCACAAGAATGATGGTGTTTCTCAACACCTCATACATATACACATCTAAAAAAAATGAAACTAGCTAAAGTATACTGAATTTCTCTTTGTATACTATCTATTCTCATTGATTTTTGTCAATCTTTTCTTTGTCTACTACTTTTTGGTCTGGTCTCGATGATCCAGCAACGTCAAATAAACTGGGTGTATGTGGTAAGAGCTCCTGCATTAAGGTGGAAAAGCCTCACATCCCTCAATCATGTTTATTTGTACGCCAAGGTGAGGTCAGAGCTATCTCCTTGACTATTATTGCTTTGCTTGTTTATGCAAGATCACACTCATGGTTATCTTGGCTTTGAATTCCTTGATATAGGTGTACTCTTGCAACATCAACTAGAAAAAACATTCAGGTCATCTTGGCTTTTGTGCCCTGATGCTTATGTTAGTTTCTCATATCTTATCCAATGAAAGTCATATTCATATTCTTATGGTCATAGTGGCACTAGTAAGGATTGTATCGACTTCGATGTTCCAAAAATGCTCAATGATGAAAAATTTCAACACTAAAGGTTCAGTGACTACACCTTAGGTTGCATTCATGTTAGTTTTGCATCTCCATCTACATATGCATCTGCTTGGTGTTAAAACTTCATAATATTGATATCTTCCTCCAATGTGAAGGATCTGAGTTTCTTATCGATCAACCTTCCTTTTGCCAAGTGGTCATTTGTGCGTTGATTGACATGAAAATGATAGCCTTAGCTAATTTGACTATCTTGATTCTATTTTCAGGATTGAAATCAAAATTTGAAATCATCTTGCTTGTCATTTTTAACGTTTGACTTTTTCAGTCAACTGCACCTGACCTCTTGCACAATCAGTCTTCTGGTCTCTGAACCAATAGAAATATCTTGCACTTTTCTTCCAAACAATCCATGTATCATACTTTTGGTCATTCTTAGTCAAACGTGACCTCCCATCAAGTATAGATTTTTTCATAACCTCTTGGGACCTCTTCCTAATCAGATTATCTTCTTCTTGCATCATGTTATCAATCAAATTGCTTCTCATCACTAGGGAACCTAGCCATATTTCAATTTCACTCCAGAGGGGGTAGGATCAGGACATCAACATTTCAGTGATCACATCCTCAATCAAAACCTCATCGCTTGGGGCATCTTAGCTTCATCGCATAAAATCAAGTTGAGATCATCTTAAAATCAAAGACAACCTGATAAATGGTCTTATAAAGTGATGAATACACTCGAAACCAAACAAAATTGGTCTTATATGAGCTATTCATTATCAAAACCAGAAATATTATTCAAATTGGTTTCATCGCTTCAAATCAAGTCAATTTATTTTCTAATCAAATCTCTTAACGGTAATTAGTTTCATCGCTTCAAACCAAACTAGTTATTATTTTAAACCAATCAAAAGGTTTAAGAGTTCTTGACAGATGTTGAGTTTCATCGCTTCAAATCAAACTAAGCATTTTGTTTTATATCTTTTGATCGATCTTCTTCCAACCAAGCTCAAAGTTAGTCTTCTTCTTCTTCAAAAGAATGGTTTCATCACTTCAAATCAAACTATTTTGGGTCTTCTCACTAACAGGTCTTTGAATCAATGTGTTGATCGCATATCAATTTAAAGAGGGGTAGATGTAATGACCTAAAAGTGGTCACCTAAACCCTAGACCCCTAATCTCAGTCTCATATCAAGAAACCCTAATTTTGATAATTCTATGTCCTAAACTAAACATGCAATTCATCAGTTTCAAGCTAATTTGACCTGAATCCTAGGTCCTAATTAATCATACTTTATTAATTAATTAATTCCTAAAAATACAATATATTAGCAAATAAACCTTAAATTAATTATTTAATTGATATTCTAATATATTAATTAAATAAAATTACTAAATTGTCAATAAAATTCAAAAAGGAATTAAATTAATTAATAAAAACAAAATGTGCATTTAAAATCAATTAAATCTTTAAAAATGCATATGATGTCATTAACTGATTTTTGAATTGGAAATAATTTTGTTTTATTCAGTTAATTTATTATTATCTTTTCTCATTTTGGAAACAAAGTTGTTAACTGAAAACTGATTTTGGAAGTTTCCAAAATAATTGATCAGTCAGTTCAGTCAACTGACTCTTTTGACCAATCATCATCTTTGCACATGTATTGTGCTTCCTCAGATCGAATCATGTCCACTCTTTGGATTTTAATCTTGACCATCGATTCGACATAGATTTTATATAAAAGAGAGCCTCATTTCCTTCACAAAGGATCCTAATTTTTTGCTATCGTTATTATACCATTTTTAGCATTTCATAGCTTTTTTTGATTAATTATTGTTATTACTTTCAAGCATGCAAACCATAATCTAGAGTACATTTCAATTTGGTGCTTTAAAAAGAACAAAAACATTTTGAATTGGTGTCATAAAATCAATCTAATGAGCTTGGGATCAATCTTGCATTTGCATATTCATGTAGATTAATCCTCATCAGCAATTTAAAATCCTTTGCTTAGGATTTGGTGTAGTCATTGTTTCTTGCAATGACCTGAGAGAAAGATTCAAACTCCTTCCTACTAGAAGGCAATAGATTGGTTTAGGTTAGTCGTTTGTTTATTGTATTCAATTTAAGCTAACCATACAATTATCTATTGAAGTGTGTAGGTTTGTAGTTGCAGGAACGAAGACCCAAATTCACGCATACAGGTTTGTGCCCAAAGTCCTCTGGAAATAAGATTCCCTAGATCCATACAAAAAAATTTGAAAACTTGAAACCCTCAGCACTCCAAAAATCTTCAAAAAATTCAATAACAGGCTACAACAGCAAGGCTCTGATACCATGCTAGAAATCAAAGAATTCAACCACCAAGATCCACTATATGAAAAATAACCTGTTACAAAAGCAAAGAATGGAGACACAACTCATAATCATCTAAAAGATGAAATATTCATTCAGAGAGAGAATAGAGAGAAATACAAAAGAATTAAAAATTACAAAGAGATCAATCCTTATAAAGGAGATTGAAAACCAAGAAGGCGGAGAAACCTAGGTTGCATGATAATAATTAATAAAGAATTAATTAGTATATATCTAAAGTCTAGCTTAAGTGAACTAGAGATAAAAAGTGACTTGATAATTAAATAAATAATGATTTAATTGATAAGTAAAAATATGTTTTTACTCTAATAGGAACCCTATCTGATTTTTTTTTTAAGCAAAAGTGGGCAAGCCACTGAATATATTTATTAATATAATATAATATAAGCTGGTTCAAGAGCTCATCCGGGAAAGAACCAGCAAGAAAACCCAGAATCCTTGCTCAAATACAATATAGAAAAGAGATTTTTATATGTGTTAAATAAAATCCAAATGGGTGTCTGAAAGTGTCTTTATGTTTTTAAGGGGACATCTAAAAAGAAAGTTATAGTAAAACTAAATGTTTTCATAAACCTATTGTCTACAATTTATCACAAAGAATTCTATGGTTTTCCAGACTCAATATCAACATGAATTTCCACACAAATAAAAAACTTAATATCCTATCCTTTCCAATTTATCAAATCAAGAAAGAAAACTTTAATACAAACACTCCAAAACTCATCAAACAATTTGGAAAATGCAAAGAAGACAATCTTTCAAAAAGGAAGAATTACAAAAAGGGTTTCAAACCCTAACTTAGTCCACTAATATAAAAAAAGCAAAGACCAATATCCAACTCCAAATCTAAAGCTTTCAATAAATTATTTAAGTTCAAAAATCCAGACAAAACATGTAACCTGATAAACTTGTATTTTTATGATAAAAACACGTCTCCTGATAAACTTATCTCTTGAAAAATCTCGCATCTCTTTAAAATGACCAAAATAACCTCTAATAAAGAAAAACTAATAAAATTAGGGTTTCTAGAAAAAAAAACTCCAAAATGAGAAAACTAACCAAATAAAAATGCATTCTGAAAATTGACCAAATAAAAATGTAGAAAAGATGCAACAAACATAAGCATGCTCAAACAAGGGTTCTCAAATTCATGTCACCTTGACATTTCAAGTAAGGTAGTCAATTAGATACTTGGCCACTATTTAGGGACAAATTATGTCTTAGGTTAGGATTTAGACATGTATGTTATCTCCCCTCTCTTACCATTGAGATAATGTGATAGGGCACGCTCATCCTGACAATTCAGGTAAGTCGATGTCTGGTACCTATTATTGAAGACAATTATTCAATTATGTATTTTCATTGATGTATACATAAATGTATTAATGTTACACAAATGTCTAATCCTAATCGAGCAAAGTCAGTGTATGTTGAGCTCTCTTGGGCATTGAAGAAGACTCCAGTATCCGCCAAGTGATTCTCAGTACTAACCGAGTTCATTCGGGCAATATAATAAGGTCAGGCATTGAAGGATTATAGTGTTAACCGAGTTATGCATTTAGTGTCAGCCGACTAATAGCATTTTACACTTTATGTTTAACTGGTTAATTACAGCCGACAGATTTGAGTTTTATTGTTTATTTGGAAGGGTATTCAAGCCGAATTGACAAGGGTTATCATATATATACAAGGTCAAGTTTGGATTGAATGTGTGAGTTTTGATATGAAGAGTGAAGGTGAAATAAGAGGGAATTCTGAGTAAGGAAGAAACATCCAGATTGAACTACATAAGAATATTTGATCAGTAAGGATCTAGTTAAAGACAGAATAGAGATTTGAATATGCAAAGATAGTTTCTTATTCAATCAAATCAATTCATTGTTACTCTCTAACAATTATAGCAATAATCCAAATCTCTTTACAGAGTAAACTTAACAGTCTTTCATAAATCCTCTCACAAGGTGGTATTTCTACATTTAAGTGTTTGAAGACCTCTAACAAGGCCACTCCTTACGAGGTGATTAAATCCTCTAACAAGGTCACACCTTACAATATTTTTTTGTAACCTTTAATAGGGTTGGCTCCTAATAGGGATCACTTCAGAAGAGTGAAAAATAGTAACTAGTTGCAATTGGTGGTTTTCCCAAATTGGGTTTCCAGGGTAAATCTTGGTGTCATCTGTGTACATGTTATTTTCTTTATGCTTTATGTTTCTACACTTAATCACTAAAGGATAATCACATTTAATATCTTAAGATTTCTTTGTTAACCGAGTAACAGCAGAATATCTTTGTTAACCGAGTAATAATGATAAGTTTGATTAAGACATCTAAGGGACTTGGTTTTTTTTTGTGGTAACTAATTCACCCCTCCCCTCTTAGTTACTCAACTCATTTCCAAAAATTGGTATTAGAGGTTTTGGTGCTTTCAGGGAAGGTTTCAAGGCCTAAGCTAAAGATCAAAGATGTCTTACAGAAGGGAGATCCCCAAGCTAAACAAAGACAACTTCGCTAAATGGAAAGAGTTGATGAGGCTAAATCTATCTACTATTGGAGATACTGGTTTGCAATTCTTGGACCACAAGTATGTGGAACCACCAAGACCTATGTCTGTGGATCAAATGGTGGACATGAAGAATCATAACATAATGATGATTGATATAGCTTCTTCACTCAGCTATTTGGAATTTGATGAAGTCAAGGACTACCCTACTGCCTATGATATGTTGAAGAAACTGCATGATATACATGGAGGAGATGTCAATGTAAAGAGAGCCAAAGCTGAGAGTCTCAGAGGTTAGTTTGATCATATGAAAATGAAAAAAGGAGAAGACATTACAAAATACAAGGAAAGAATCCAGAAAAGTGTTAGTGTCATCAGAGCTACTGGTGGACAGATTGAAGACAAAACAGTGGTTAGTAAGGTATTGAGAACTTTACTTCCTATCTATGCAATTAGAGTTTTAGCTATTCAAGAGATGAGGTGTAGTAATGATATAACTCTATATGCTGATGAACTATAACTGATTGAATGTTTGAAGATGTTAAGTTGATGATCATGCAAGGCATTAAATCAGTTAATGTATTGTATTGTCATTGATGTGAACTTGATATAATATGTATGGTCATGGACATACTATTAAAGACTTCAAAGCACCAATGAATCAAAGGCTATGCTTTCAGTAATGCATATAAGTCAAATATTCACTAAGTGACTATATACACCGATGAAGTGCACACCGATAGTCAGTGTAAAAGAGAAAAGTCATAGTGCTACCTGACGAGAAAATGCATAGCATTACCGATGAGTAAATTCATAGTGTTTCTCGATGAGAAAAGTATAGTGTAACCCAACGGACATAATTACAGTGTTGCCTGACGAAAAAGACCAGGATGGAGATCTCAATGACAACTGAAGTCACACTGATGGACTAGTCAGTTATCACCGATGACTAACTGAAGTGTTGACCGACAGAACAGAGAGTTCAAAAATGACAAAATGCTTAGCTTTCAAGAGCTATAGATAGACTTAACTGATACTTATCAGTGTTTTAATCAACCAGATAAATCTGAGGATAAGTAATGGATTTAAAGCTACTTTGTCCAGTTCTCTTTGAGATAAAATTAGAGTTTTCTTTAAATCTAATTGGTGAGAATTGTGGATCATGCTAAGAATCAAGAAAGCCAAGAAATAGTGAATCATGTCTATAAAGAGACAAACCCAATTCATTATGAAGTGTGTGGGGTGAAGAGAAAAGAGGGAAGATGCTAAAGAAATTCTGAAGGAGAAGAAAGTATTCATTCAGAGCTGATCAACAAGCTGAGGAAAGAGCTAGATTCTACAGACACCAACGAACAGTGAGATAGAATCACAGAGAAGAATAGTGTGGAGCAAAGGTATTGAATTGATTATATTGATTAGAGAGGTAATTCACTTAAAATAGATTTGAAAATATGCAATTCAAGTTGTATGTGTGAACAGATCATTTAGTGTTTTAGTTTAACCATTGAAGCATCAAGTCTCTTAACTGAGAAGGACTTAAAAGTCTTTTGTAATTGAGATACATCCCAAGGAGTATCAAAAAGTTTGATCATAGAAAGTAGCTTTGGATATGCCCGATACCTATTGACAGGCCAAGTGAGTGTTTGATCAAGGATGGTAGCATTAGATTCCAGATACTAGGTGAAAAACTATCTTTTAAATCCTCTAACAAGGCCACACCTAATAATGTGTTTGTAACCTTTAACACGGTTGGCTCTTAACTGAGCTCACTTCAGAAGAGTGAAAATTTGGGGTACCGGTCCCAGTGGTTTTTTCCTTAACAGGGTTTCCACATTAAAAATCCATGTGTTATGTGTTTATGTTTCATTACTTTACTATTTTACATTTCACATATGCAATTCTAGATTGATTGGTATACTCTAGCTATTTACTGTGTTTCAGTAAATGAAATACTGCTTATCGGTAAACATACAGAAGAGTGATTTACAAAGCATTCCGACAAGTAGTAATTGGTTATAAGTATTTCAAGGCACTCATCTTGTAGGACTAAGTATAACCAGAGGCTTAAAAGTGGTAATAAGTTTTAAGGGTTGATTTAAGGATTAATTTTTGAGGTCACTGTTTCACCCCCCCCCCCCTCTCAGTTATTACTAANTGTTTCCCCCCCCCCCCCCTCTCAGTTATTACTAATAGATGCATTGGTTGGAAGGCTAACATCTTTTGAGTTGGAAAACTTTGACAATTATTCTCCTAATCCTAGCAATTTTGAGTCTGCATTCAAAGCCAAATTAAGCCTTGGTAAGATGGATACAAAATGAAAACAAATTGACAATGATTGTGAAGATGAAGATCTAGAAATCATTGAAGCACTACTTGCAAAGAGAGATGCCAAAGGAAAAGGGAAATACAAAGGAAGAATACCATTGATTTGCTTCTCATGTGACGAAGTTGGCCACATTGCTGCTAAGTGTCCAAACAAAGAAGACAAAGATGAGAAAAAGTTCAACAACTACAAAGGCAAGAAAGATTTCAAAAGTTACAAAAGCTAGAAGGAAAAAGGTAAGAAATCTTGTTATATTGGAAAAGATTCTAATAGTGATGAAGATGAAGATGAAATGGTTTACATTACTATTAAGGATGAGTCGAACAATGAAGAAAATGAAAAGACTACACGTTTCTCTCATGTTAATGACACTTGAATAATTGATAGTGGTTGTTGTCACCACATGACTGGTGATAAAACTAAATTTGAACATCTTGAGCACTATGATGGTGGGAGTGTCAGATTTGGGAATAATGAACCTTTCTATGTGAAAGGTAAAGGTTGTATTTCTCTAAATGAAGGAATCAAATGTGATAATGATTATTGGGTTAAAGGACTAAGGCGTAATCTACTGAGTGTGGCATAGCTGAATAAAATTGGTTTCAAGGTAGAATTCATGAATGGTAAGGCCAAGCTCCTGGATGGTAAAGGAAAGCTAATTGGAAATTGCAAGAAAACAAAAGGTAATCTATTCTATCTTGATCTCACTGAAAGTTCATGTTTTATTGCACAAGTAGAAGAAAGTTGGTTATGGCATAAAAGTTTGTGTAATGTGAATTTTGATAACCTAGTCAACATCAGAAAGAACAAAAGAGTAAGAGGTATTCCTATTTTGAAGAAACCTGAATTGGCAATATGCAAACAATGTCAAATTGGGAAGATGGGCAAAACTAGTTTCAAGAGAAAGAATTACAATACTGAAGAAGTCTTGGAGTTAGTACATACTGATCTATGTGGACCAATTGGAACAAAAAGTTACACTAGAGAGAAGTATTTCATTTTATTTGTTGATGATCATTCCAGAATGATGATTGTTATGTTTCTCAAGGAGAAA
Source organism: Thuja plicata (assembly GCA_018584345.1). NCBI lineage: Eukaryota > Viridiplantae > Streptophyta > Pinopsida > Cupressales > Cupressaceae > Thuja > Thuja plicata. The sequence continues at coordinate 1,390,908 of MU224173.1, forward strand.
TCAGAAGCTTTTCAGAAGTTTAAATGGTATCTTGCCAGAGTTGAGAAGGAAATAGGAAAGAAACGAAAGTGCCTAAGATCTGATAGAGGAGGTGAATTCATTTATAATGAGTTCAATGAATTCTGTAATGAAAGAGGAATCAAGAGACAAGTATATGCCCCTGGTACACCACAACAAAATGGAATAGCAAAAAGAAGAAACATATCTATTATGGATTGTGCAAGAACCTTGATGATTGAAAAGAATGTTGCAACCAAATACTAGAAGGAAGCTATCATCACTGCAGTTCACACTTTGAATAGAGTTCAACTAAAGAAAGGTACTGATCACACACCTTTTGAATTATGGCCAATGTTCATTATTTCAAAGTATTTGGAAGTAAATGTTACATCTTGAAGGAAGCAAGAAATGGAAAATTTGATGTAAAAGGTGACAAAGGCATATTCCTAGGCTACTCCTATAAAAGCAAAGCATATAAATGTTTGAATCTTGCTACTCATAAAGTCACATAAAGTGTGCATGTGAAGATTGATGAGTTTGCAGAGAGAAGTGAAGAACAGAGCAGTAAAGAGCCTGAGGACTACAGGTAATTTGTGTATTATGAACTTGATACTATACCTAAGACACAAGCAATGGTGATTGGACTAAAACCATTGGTACAACCTCTGAATTCATCAGCACAAACTTTGTTACAAACTATGCAACCTGAGCTACTAACAGCTGCAATTGAGTCTCAGATAGAGGGAACTGAGTCTCAGACAGAGGGAACCGAGTCTCAGATGCTGGAACTCGAGTCTCAATCATAAGAGCATAACAAAACACTTGAGTATGGTGAACCAAGTGGAACAAGCCTAAAATCAAATAAGAAGGAACCTGTACTTGCAAAATATGTCAGAAGGCATCATGCACTTGAACAAATAATTGGAGATCAGACATAAGGTATAATGACAAGGAACAAAGTTAAAGGTACATGTTTTCTTAGTGAAATTGAACCTAGAACCATTAAAGATACTTTGAGTGATGAAAGATGGATATAATCCATGAATGAAGAAACTAAGCAGATAGAAAAGAACAAAACCTGGACTCTTGTGCCTAGACCAAAAAACAAGAATGTAATTGGTACTAAGTGGGTTTTTAGAAACAAGTTGAATGAAAAAGGTGAAGTTTCTAGAAACAAGGAAAGATTAGTGTGTAAAGGATATGCTCAGGAAGAAGGTATTGATTATGGAGAAACTTTTTCTCCTATTGCAAGACTTGAAGGAGTTAGAACTCTTCTAGCATATGTAGCACATAAAGGATTCAAGGTATACCAAATGAATGTAAAATCTTCATTCTTGAATGGAATTTTGGAAGAGGAAGTCTATATTGAGAAACCTGAAGGTTTTGTTGATCCTAACAAAAGGAATATGGTTTGCGAATTGTACAAAGCCTTGTATGGACTGAAGCAAGCTCCTAGAGCCTGGTAAGAGAGACTACATGGTTACCTAGTAAGTATTGGATTTTAGAGAACTAATGACAATAGTATCTTGTACATCAAAGAAGGACCTTAGAACAAGATACTATTAGCAAAGATATTTGTTGATGATATACTATTCACTGGATATGATGATTTATGCAAAGAATTATCAGAAGCTATGAGTAAGGAATTTGAGATGTCTATGTTTGGAGAAATGAAATTATTTGTTGGTTTACAAGTTCATCAGATGAAGGATGGTATCTACATTACTCAGTCTAAATACATTAAAGAGATACTGAAGAAATTTGGAATGGAAGATTCCACACCAGTTGGGACACCTATGTATACTAGACATAAGTTATCTAAGGATGATGACTCAAAGGAGATAAATCAGACTACCTACAAATCCATGATTGGTAAACTTCATGTTGTTCACACTAGGCCTGATATTGCATTAGCAATTGGTATTGTTGCAAGTTTTTCAGCTAATCCTACAGAGAATCATTTGATGGCTATCAAAATGATTCTGAGATATTTTAAGGGCACTGAAGAATATGGATTATGGTATAAGAAAGGAGGAAACTTTGATTTAAAGTATTTTACTAATGTTGATTGGGCACGAAGTGTTGATGAAGAAAAGAGCACCAGTGGTGGAGCTCTATTTCTTGGAAAGAGGTTAGTATCTTGGACTAGTAAGAAATAGAATTGCATTTCTCAGTCTACATCTGCAGCGGAGTACGTTGTTGCAGTAGTGAATTGTTCAAATATCATATGGTTCAAATAGTTGTTGTCAAGTATGAAGGATGAAATCAAAGAACCAGTCATTATCTACTATGAAAATACTAGTGCTATTAACATATAAAAGAACCTTGTGATGCATACTAAGACTAAGCATATTGCAATAAAGTATCATTTCTTCAGAGAATCGGTTCAAGACAAGGAAGTGAGGTTGGAATATGTAAATACTAAAGAACAAATCGCAGACACATTCACCAAACCTTTACCTAAGGTTGCATTCTTGTATCTTAGAGGAAAGCTAGGGGTGATTGCCCTAACTGAGGCTCACTAAACCCCAGATTAGTGATGCGTCAACCAAGCTACAGTACAGATCTAACAAGTTGATGTAGATTATCAGAGCTTATTACATATGAATCAATACATTAGGTACATTACAACTTCATTGGATGGTGTCTTTGGCATTAGATGTCAAAGAGGGAGAGATTATTGATGTCATGCCAAAGAAATTATTGAGGGAAAGAAATCAGTATATCAGAGGGAGAAATTTTATCAGAAACATAGATTGATGTAAGAGGGAGAATTATGTATTTCAATAACTGTGAAGACAGAGGGAGTTTTCTGGATAAGAATCAGAATGAAGCTAAAGAAATTAATAAATTTTATTCTTGTTTATGTTGCTCTCAAATTTTGTGTATAATGACATGTTGTGTTTCCATTAATGCCAAAGAGGGAGATTGTTGAGGACAATTATTCAATTGTGTATTATCATTGATGTATACACAAATGTATTAATGCTACACAAATGTCTAATCCTAACCGAGCACAGTCAGTGTATGTCGAGCTCTCTCGGGCATTGAAGAAGACTCCAGTATCTGCCAAGTGATTCTCAATACTAACCAAGTTCACTCAGGAAATATAGTAAGGTCGGGCATTGAAGCATTACAGTGTTAACTGATTTATGCATTTAGTGTCAGCCGACTAACAACAGTTTACACTTTATGTTCAATTGGTTAATTGCAGCCGACAGATTTGAGTTTTATTATTTATTTGGAAGGGTATTCAAGCCGACTTGACAAGGGTTATCATATATATACAAGGTCAAGTTTGGATTGAATGTGTGAGTTTTGACATGAAGAGTGAAGGAGAAATAAGAGAGAATTATTAGTAAGGATAAATATCCAGACCGAGCTACATAAGAATATTTGATCAGTAAGGACCCAGTTAAAGACAGAACAAAGATCTGAATCTACAAAGACATTTGCTTATTCAATCAAATCAATTCATTGTTACTCTCTAACAATTGTAACATTAATCCAAATCTCTTTACAGAGGGGTGATCCCACAATAGTGGGTTACACTTTTTTGCCTAAATGGACATTGAAGTCTACATTTTGAAAAAAAACTTTCAGATTCAGATGCATATTGTTGTTAAACTGTTTGAAATCAGAAGATGAAGTAAACTAGTCTTTTAGGATTTCCTGTCTAGATTCTAAATATATTTTTTTCTTTTTTTTTTTGAATTAATTTGAATGATTTTGTTTTTCTCCCACGAAAATTGCTATGTTGTTGAAAATGTCATTTTCAAAAAGGTACATTGACTTCATAGAGCATAACTTTTTTACTAAAATAGATATCAATGCAATTCTTTTGAATTTGGTTTTGTAACATCCATGCAGAGGGCATGCAATTTTTTTGATGACTTTATCATGATTATTGCATATTTTATGAGTGTTTGAAGTAGATTAAACCGTAATTTTGGCATACCTTGACTGCGTAGCTTATAACTTGTTGTGTATTTATCAAAATTCAAAAATAAAATTGATAGAAAGTAGACTTGAAGCCAGAGGGCACTGTTATTTTTCAAAAAAAAATTATCTTTTCTACTATTTTTCATTGAACGTCAAACTTGGAGGTTTATATTGGATAAAAAAACCTATATTCGATGCACGTCAAAAAACATAGACCTAATTAATTCAAAAAATTTCAAATCTATATTTGTTAGAAAGCTCATTCAGATTACTTGTGCTATGCAAAAAGACGTCTCCCAATTCATCCATTTGAGCCCCGCGCTTGAGCTCTGAAGCCATGAAAACTGCATATTTTTGTTAGCCTCTACAAATGGCCTCTAATTAGAGGGCTTTGATAGAAACTACTTTTGATAGAAAGTAGTTTCAATCGAAACTATTTAGTTTCTATCGAAATTAATTTCATGATTTGACTACTTTTTGGTACTTTTGAAAGTAATTTAGTACTTTCGATCGAAAGTAACTTACGATCGAAAGTACTACTTTTTGGTACTTTCGATCATAAGTTACTCACTTATGATCGAAAGTATTTGTCAATTCTGATCGAAAGTAAGTTTTAATTTTTCTTTGGTCACACTTTTCGGGGTGAATTCCTTTCCAAAAAAGTGTAACCCACTATTGTGGGTTCACCTAGAGCAGACTTAACAGTCTTTCATAAATCCTCTCACAAGGTGGCATTTCTACATTGAAGTATTTGAAGACCTCTAACAAGGCCACTCCTTACAGGGTGATTAAATCCTCTAATAGGGTCACACCTTACAGTGTGTTTTTGTAGCCTTTAACAGGGTTGGCTCCTAACAGGGCTCACTTTAGAAGAGTAAAAAATAGTAACTAGTTGCAATTGGTGGTTTTCCCAAATTGGGTTTCTACGGTAAATCTTGGTGTCATATGTGTACATGTTATTTTCTTTATTCTTTATGTTTCTGCACTTAATCACTAAAGGATAATCACATTTAATATCTTAAGAATTCTTTGTTAACCGAGTAACAACAGAATATCTTAGTTAACCGAGTAACAGTGGTA
>MU224173.1:1398311-1420817 GCA_018584345.1 Thuja plicata
ATTATAATTGGTTGAAACATATAACAAGTTGAGCCTTACTCCACATGCTAATTGAATAAGCCTTCCTTACATATAACCAGTTGAACCTTAGTCCACATGCTAATTAAATATATTGTACCATTTGTAATCACTGAGCTGTCTTTATCTCAGTCTAATACATTTAATACATTTACTTCTTGTTTTGTTCTTTTCTTCTTTATGGTGGAGTTTAATCTTAGAAGTGGAAGAAAAAAACTTACACAATTGATATCAAAACTAAACACAACAACATTATAGACTATAGAAATCATATGACTATAAAGTAAGGTAGTTAGATAGTATCACCATACTCCACACAAGGGAGAAGTAAAAACAACCCACGAGTCAAACTAAGTTTTAAAAACCCCATCTAAGTCAGTGAGCTCGTGATTTGAAAGAGTAGGCCAACAAATGTTAAAAGAATGAGAAGATAATGTGAACTAACTTGCTAAGAATTGACGTTATCAATGGCCACGCTATGAAAGCTCTGGAGTCATGGGAAAAGTCATTACAATTCCCAGCTTCCTGTGAAGTTAGTTAATGCACGCAATGTATTTGTTTTTAAAAATGACCAATAAAACAAGTTGAACATGCAAAGCATGGTGTTCTCAAAATGGTCAAAGAAATTTTCAAAAAAAAATTATATCAACGAATTATATTTTTAAGCTGCAGATAATGATTATCTGACATAAATGCATAGTAATTACCTGTTTATTTTGTCCCAAATTTCATAGTAGCAATTGAGACTGTCTACCCATTTCAAAATTGGGTGGACCAGAGTTTCTTTGCAATTAGCTTCCTTTTTTAAGCTATCATGGTGAGTCACGTTACTTGAGAAAAGTAAACAATTCATATCTAGAAATGTTGACATTTTACATTGTGGTAGTTATCAAAAAGCTTGAATTTTAACAGTCTGGTTGGTTGTTTACAACACCATATGAGTCGGCAAAAAGAAAAAGGAACATTACAACTCCAGATCTACACTCAACCTCTGATCTATGAACCGCCATTAATCAAAATGTTGACATTGTACGGTACACTTTGCGCTGCTCTTAAAATATACGATCTTCAGATTTAATTTATAGCCTATTTTGTGACCAAGCTGACATGAATTTGAACCTAATCTTCCATCGGCCTGTATCAGCTCCAATGGCCCCCCAACTAACTTTCACCATATCTCAATGATATCAGCTTTCCACAATCCATAGACGCTATTGCAATCAGATCACACTCAGTGATCTATCATCATGATGATAAGAGAGCAAACAGAGTAAAAATGAAAAGAGAGCATAAGAAGAGCAAAAATCTTTACTCTCCTTATGCTCTCTTATCATCCTTATGCTCTATTATCATCCTGATGATAGGTCATGGAGTGTGATCCAAAACATTGAGGAAAAAAACAATAAAACAATCTACGCAGAAAACAATTACAATAATTTCACCATATCTATTCACACCCTTGACAGGTATGTGAATAGATATAACTATGTTCCTTGGACATGATTGCACCTGCAATACCGAACCTTGAATTTAAATATTGTTATCATTTCTTGCTTCTAGATTGTATGTGAATTTTGAATCACCGTTTTCGGTCACATTCCTTGCTTCTAGATTGTAAATGAATTTTGAATCAACGTTTTCGGTCACATTCCGTGAACCTTGAATTTAAATATTGTTATCATTTCTTGCTTCTAGATTTGATTGCATATGAATTTTGAATCAACATTTTATGACACATTCCATGATCCATCATCTGGATGAATGAAGAAGAGCTTTAGGAGAGTAAATCCAGAAACAAGAAATAATATTGATATGGATCATGAAATCTGTTTACACTACTAAATATTGTTCCCATTCATTCCGAGCTGGCTGTTTCACCAAATTTTGATCATTCCCCATCACAGCTTGTATGTTTAAATATTCATTCAAACTGAGTGCCTAGGGAGGCTTATTAAAAGAAAAGTTCTGGAACACTAGAAATCATCTAAGGTTCAGATCAAAGAACCAAAAAATTGATGAATACACATATTTAGTTGTGATATAGGGCTTGCACAATCATCAACAAATACTATGCTGGGCATTGTGCACCAGTGTCTTTCATTTCTTTCATCTTGTGAAATTAGCAATGAGCTTTTATTAGGAGCCTTGTAAGTTTCATACTTCTCTTATAACAATTCCATTACTTCACTCCTCTTATAACAAATCCCTAGAGGTACTCTTCCAAAATCCACATTGTTCAGAGCATAAGCTGAACAGGTTTCTGAGTTTGGTGGGAATAGAAGATGGGATCGTAGGGAAAAGGCACATCACACCAATCAAACAAAATCACAGGTGCAATTTTGTCCCAGATAAACAGAAATCTGGAGAAACAGTCAGAACAATTTTCAGTGTCGTATCTCAGGCTTAGGCACAAAACATCAAATCTCACGAACATCAAATTGACAAACCATACTAAAAGATTTACACATATATTACCCCCCTTATGTCAATTATCAGTTGCATATTTCTGTCTCAACTCTTATATTTTGCTGCAGTACTTGATTTATTATTCAATTAGTCTATTAGATCCTAGATGTATTTGTAAAAGGTTGTTTTATTTACCCTACACCATGTAATGCCTTCACATATTAACAATTTGTGATTATGAAATAGCATCTACACAGCATAAACAGAGAGCATATACATATTTTTCAATTTTCAGAATGGTATATAATGCCTGATTTATGTCCAATACTCCCGACATAATACACATGATGAGCTTAGAAAGCTAGAATTTCATAATCGTTTTGATTTTCACTGATTGTGTTGGAAACAATTTGTATTTTTCTTAAGCATGCCATGTTCTGAAGTTGTGTTTTTACCTATCTAGTTTTATGTTTGCTGCTGATGATCCTCTACCTTGTGTTTGCAAGGTAAATATATGCGTTTAGTTAGTATAGTGTTTTGAATAGGCTTGTGCACATTGAGTATAGCTTATTATCAAGCATTGGCTTTAAACTTTTACTTGATGGTTCCAGTATTGACGTTGCAATTTACACATTCTACTACAACGCAAGTGTGTGTTCTCTGTTTTAATATGGTAAAATAAAATTGTTAGAAACATCCAAGCCTTGAACATGAGCATTGACATAAGCGCAGGTTAGCATTAAAACCCAAACCTCCTCAGCTCAAAATTGACTCGAGTCTTCAAATGACAAAAACATATTTAAATTATTTCACCACTCTCCAAGCATATTCCTGGAATGTTTCCAAATTCAGTACCCACTTAATGCTTTAAATACAAGTGTTGAGACTTACAGTCATAAAGGCCCATTTATTAGAGAAACTAGATCATAATTAAACTTGGTATATTTACAGTACAGTACAGTTACGTGCTAAGCTTGAAATGTTCCCAACAATGATAGAACTATGTGTTGATCTTAATACTTCTGTAGTAATCAGCACATTCCATTTTTAGATATGTAGGTAAGAATGAATTCATTTATATCAACATGTAATTACACTCATTACAATAGCAGAGAGTCATGTTTCATGTTTACTTGGTTCAAACTGATCCCCCTGACAACCAAAAATCTTTAGTCCGTAGATCAAAGTCTTTGATCTTTCTTGCAATTCATGCAAACAGACTTTCACATTACTTTGTTGCAGCCTGTTAGACACCCCATTTTGTTTATAAGAGATATATGTATCTGTCTTCTCTGCCTTAGTTGCAAAAAATATTCAGCATGTACCAATACTGAAATCATGGGAAATTTCACAGTACTTTTCAATACCCAGAAGAATCATCCAATGGATATGTATCATTTGATATAATACCCACTTCTACAACATGATATAGCAGACCAAAATATGATAAAATTGTCCTCAAGAGATCGGGTAACATGTGTCTTCACCCCCAGTATTCCAGAGGAAGTGTGCATAGCTACCAGCATGAGTAGGATTCCCAGGATCTGCTGCAATAGCATCTAAAAAGGCTTCTTCTGCAGCAGAAAGGTCACCCCGAGCCAACCATAGAAAGTGTGCATAGCGGCTGATGACTTCAGCATCAGAAGCATCAACTTTCACAGATTTCTGAAAATATTGTTCGGCTCTGTTATGAAAATTAGCAATTAGATACTTGCAAATGCACTACGCAACCAAAAAGAGAAAAAATAGTGATACCATAATTGCAAACTAAACAAAATAAGATGTTCTGCAAAAGTTGTCTCAAATTGTTGTCTCATAGACATCAAGGAAAGCTTTTCATTTTCATTTCCTTTTAAACTCCTACGTGTTGAAGAATAAACACAAGCTAAATTCCCCAGTATGAATAATCAAAATTTTGCACATCCATTTTTCTCTCTTTATCATTTTGTGTGTATTATCGTAGGAGAGATTTGTAAGAAAAGATAACTACCTGTCATAATCCTGAGTCACAAGATGCAGAAATTGAGCATAGTTTGAAAGCAGAAGAGGATTTTCAGGATCAGCACTGATGGCATTCTGGTAGTGCAGATTTGTACGATCATAACATGCATAATTATCAGGTTCAAGCTGCACAGTGATTGGGGCGACAAATCTCTGCATGGTTTCATGATCAATAGCTTCTTCCTCGGTCCCAGATTCTAGCTCCTCAGAAGCTTCCTTCAAGAATGCCTCCCATTGTTTTAGCTCCTTGGCAACATGGCCTGCCACAGGAACAGAGTCCTCAACTCTGCTACCATGTGATGATGGATTGCCAATCGAAGATACACCACGGTTCACTGAATTATCTTCTGAAAATATTGCCCTGTTTTGAGATGAACCATCAAATTGTGCATCTCCGCCATCCATCCCCCCTGCAATTGCTGAATTTTTTCCACCGCTACCACCAGCCCCATCTCCCATATCCATAAGCCTCTGTGATTCAGCTGATAGATCTTTAAAACGCGAGGATGATGAGGGCATCTGATTGCTAGATGGATTCTCTCCACCAAAGTTATTTGCAAGAGCTTCCTTCATGCCATTCATGTCCTCCATAATCGATACCATAGCAACTGGGGATCCAACAGAGGGTGGAACAGTGGCTAAAGCTACATTATTTCCCATTGAATAAACTGTAAAATTTGCAAGCAGAATCATCACCGAAACCATAAGAGTAGGGGTACATGAGAAAACCTGTTGAAAGAGCCACACAAAGGAAGCATGCATTTCTCTCTGCACACTACTCACAAGCTCCTGCAAATCACCATAACAGAGGATTTGTCTCATCTGAAGAGTATAACTCTGAAGCTCCCGTATCATGAAAACCATTGAAGAAAAGGCCTTCCTGACCGAACAGCAAGCATTTTCCCCTACTTCCTTCAAGCTGTCTCTAAAACCCTCTCCACTTTGTTTTAAATCCATACCCCTCTCTTTGCTCTGCTTTCGCTTCAAAATCCGCAAGGATAGAGGCAATCCAACACCATCAGCCTTCTTTTCCAGACTTACAGGAGAAATTCTATTGACTTTCATGCTCTCTGCATTCCAATCTGGCTCACGCCAGCTAAAATTGGTGTCAAGCTTAACAGAAGGAAAAGGCCTGGAATGCGCAAATCTAGAATTAGAATTGCCCCCAAATCTATGATTGGTTTCATTTCTAAAGCTGCTGCTTTCTCCTCCAAAGCTTCTGCTGCTGAATTCTACAAGCCCTTCCTCACTATGATCTGTGGCAGCGTGCAATACTGCAGCCTCACCTTCTTCCTCAATTTCATCATCCAAATGGCATTGCAAGGCCAATTCTTGCAGCCTTTGCAAGTACTCATCACCAGAATTAATGTCGTCATTGTTGGTGTCTCCTAACCTTGCACTGCAAGCCCTCCTCAGCCTGTTTTCCGGCCTCTTAGAGTCTTCGAAGGAGCGTGTTCTATTGAATCTTGGTACTCCTGGCCTTCCAGTGGACAGGAAGGAGCACTGCTTTCTGGGAAGTGGATTCAGACCAAAAGCAGCAGCTCCCTTTAAGGAAGATGAAACCCTTTTCTTATGATCCAATTGCGAACTACTTGCAGATGGAATAGATAGCTGCAGAAGAGGCCGATGCAAACAGTTTGCCACCTCCAGACCCATTATTCAAAGCTTATTTTCAAACCCTCCCCTACAGATATCCTCTATAAATACACTTTGCTTGTTTTCTCCCTTTCAGCAAAATTTAACCATAACTTGCTGCGAATCCCTTTCTTCTATCTAGATTTGGAGATACCTCCTCCCTAGATAAAATTTCAGCAGTATCCTGGAAGATTATTTTTCCTTAAAAGGGCCTAAACTTATATTTTCACAATTTTCCCAACGTCTATCAAAAGAAACAAGATAGCAGGATCTCTTCAGCGTTCTGATGCAAGTATTTTAAATCAAAATTTTGGCAGCTGCCTCCCACTGCACAGAAAAGAGAAAGCAGAAACTTATCAGCGAAAATCTAAATATATTTGTCAATCTATTAAGCGAAAGCAAATAAATAGCAGCCCAAATCCAAGGGATGTATATCAATCTATAACGCAAAAACAAATACAATAGCATCCCAATTTCGACAACATTTATCAGTCTATATGAAGATTTTCAAATCCAACTGCAACAATCAATCTGTATTGTTACTCACACATTAAAAAGGTACGGAAACTTGAAATTAATCGATTCCTTTTCATACTTTTTCCCACATTAAAGAGCAACTCCAAGTATATTTTATTAACCTTTTCATATGCTAAAGATAAAGGAAATTTATCCAAATCCTGAAGAACAAGAAAAATGATCCCAATCCTAAAGAACAAGAAAATCTATGCAGGAAAATTAATGCAAATCCTGAAGAAAATTATCGAAGTCCTGCGTTAATTGAAAAAATAAGGAAAAGAAACTTGAAGCCGGAATTCCAACCATCGTAGTAGAGCTCACCGCTACTTACAGATAAAAGCCAGACAGAGCTCAACTCCAGCAAAATTACATCGAAATAAACACTTAAAAACTGATAAACTTTTAATAATTACGTGGTCAATGCACCGAATTTCTAGCCTAAACGCTCAGTTCCATTAACTTTTCTCAACTCCGAATGAAAAAATAGAAATTACACCGCTGTAATTCAACAAAGTTCCTCTACACTTCCTTCGCAAATACACAGCTTATAACTCCAAGAAATAGAAAAATCAAGCGCGACTCGAACGGAGCAAAAATTTAAACAACAAAAAGTAGAAGAAAACGTCTAAAAAACTTAAATTTAGTAAAAATTATCTCAAAGATCAACGCCGCCCGCGATCCGAGGCAGCTTTACACCACCAAAATCAAAGAAATTCACCTCGTCAAGCGGCAACAACCGCCTGAAGCCCCGTCTGCTGCCTTGCTTGGATGCAAAGCACAAATACAAATACACACAAGAAATGCATATATAATGCAAATCACCAAAACACACACCAAATAAAATATACATCTACGCAAATCACCGAAACAAAGACACAAAATATACACATCTGTAAAGACCTCACGGTCGAGCACATACACAAACAAAGAACCTACACGTTCATCAAAAGCATCAAATCTCCATAGCAATAAAGCATCCTAAATCTACAAAAGAACTCCTCGACTTACGCTTACGTAGACCAAGCGTTCCTCCTGGAGATCTGAGCCTCGACAGAGAGCTATTGCAATGCAAAATTGTCTCCCAGGTCCCAAATCCATGTGAACGCTCTGCAAGTTCTCCACTTCCGACCTCGGCCCATTCCGATGCATATTCTGTGTATATATCCCCCCTCTATTGTGTGTATATATACCTCAATAGTTTTTGGTGTGTATATTCCTCAACCCTACCCTAAACCCTCCCTATGTGGACCGACTGCAAAACATTTCACCCCGTTATCACAACCGCGTAATTTCTTTTTTAAACTTTTTCCCTCTTCCATGTATTTTTACATTTTGACCAACGAACCGCAGCGCGCCACACGTCGCTTTCGCCGATGTATGGAAACTTTCACCCCTTATATACTCAACGATCCCACGCGTTTGGAGGCGTCGAATAAAGACCCTCAGTTTACATCTCAATCGGACGGTCGAGAATCTCGCGACCCCAAGAAGAATTTCGACCGTCCGATCGCTTGACAACGTAACGTTACTTGTTTCCGTACATATGGTCCCCGGGGAGATATTTAGAACTGACAGGATGTACGTATGGGATTCGTATAAAATACGTCTGTATATACGACATACGCCGTATTTCAGAATAGAGACAGCGGATTTTATTTCCTGATATCTGAGCTTGTGGCGGTGTATGAAGCATCAGTAGCCGCCCCATGGGGTGACCTGAGGGACCGGTCACCCGGTAAACTTGGAGCAATTACCGGGTAATCATGTGAGAAATAAAAGGTCTTCGATGGGGACGCCTTGAAAGGCGTGCATACAGGTGGCGGTACGGGAGTGCACGTAGGTGTCCTAACATGATCCACGTGGCTCTCTGATGACGTGGCATATTTTTAGTGATGTTTTTGTCACTTGGAAGTGGTGACGTGGATACAGAGTGATTTCCGGGAGCCTAATTGTGACATGGGCTGACGTGGCAACAACAGTGGAGCTAGTGAAGTTAAAGTTAACCCCTGGAGTTTAACTAGTTGGGAGCGAACTCAACTTATGCCAAATTAATTTGCCAATTAATAGTTTTTCAAATTGGAAATTTGAGAATAATTCAGCTTCTTTTAACTTGTTTAAATTATTATACTTTCATAATTAAAACAATTATTAGTTTGTTATTTTTAAGATGTTTTTTTTCTACTTTTTGGAAAAATATTTATACTATTTCCATCACTAAAGAATTCAAGTCAAAAATCAATTTGAACTTCTCTTCTCTTCACATATTTAATGAAACATTTGACATTTGTTTTCTATTTTTTTTAATGTATTATATAAGAATTAATTTATTGAATCTAATATATCATATTTTTAGTAATAAATAATTATTTTGAATAGTATTAGATATTGTTGTAAAGAAGTTTCTTTTTTCAATTTTTTGAAAAAATATTTATTGATTTTTCTAAAATTTTAGTTTATGTTACTATCATATAAAATTCAAGCCAAAAATCAATTTGAACTTCTCAAGCATTTATTGAAGCAATTGACATTTGTTTTCTATTTTTCTTATATTCAACAATGTTGATTACACAAGAATAGTCTTCAAAAGAAAAGATTGCAAAAATTTTATTATGAAGTACAAATATTTTTATTGTAACTAGAAGTTGGATATATTTAGATATTTTTCTACATAGTCCTTGTTTGTAGCTAATCAATCTAAGGCTCATGCTTTCTTTCTAGTGGTGTAGCTAAAACCACTATGTAGATGGGACATCCTCCATAAAAATTAAAAAAATAAACCACGTTTTTTTTTTTGACAAAAGTTATTTTTTATGAGTTGTTCAATATTAATATTAAAGAAGACTTTTTTCTACTAAGAATGTTCTAGATAATTTGTTCAATGCTCTACAAGAATAAATAGCTTTCAAAAGAGAAGATTGCAAAACTTTTATTATGAAGTACAAATATTCTTATTGTAACTAGAAGTTGGATGGATTTAGATATTTTTCTACATAGTCATATTGTTTGTAGCTAATTTATCTAAGGCTCGTGCTCTCTTGTAGGATAGCTAAAATCATGAAAAAAAATTCATTTTCTTTAACAAAAGTTTTTTTTTATGATTGTTCAATATTAATATTAAAGAATAATTTTTTTTACTAAGTTTGTTCTAGATAATTTGTCCAGTGCTCTCTTTATCCATTATCCAACTTGGCTTTGACATACTTATGTAATTCTCTTTTAATACAAATACAATCTTCCCTTCTCCGTGTTATCAATTTAAAAAAAAATATATCAAATAATTAGTTAATATAAAATTCACAATAAAATATATTATTGAGGGGAAGAAAATAATATTTTAAAGTTCATGTTACTCATAGCCTAATAATTACTAATTTTTTAATCAAAATAAATTTTATATTATGTTTTAATTAACAATTGTTGTAATTACTCGATTAACTTTGGTTCGTTGATGAAGGTCCCGAAAGGTCTAGTTAATACTTGTTGGTTATGTGTTGTTTACAGTATAGTACTAGTAGTTGTTATTTCAGTAGTAGTAAAGTTGTACTAGCATAGTGATTGTTTAAATGTGGTAGTTTTGTTCTTGGTCCTAAGATTATTGGTGTTGCTGGAATGTTATTTTTGAATATTTATGTTGTAAATGAGGTTAACTATATCAATTATTTGCTTCTGGATTCGATGCTAAAAACACTTACACAATCAAATCCATAAACAAATAATTGATTTAAATGGATTGTGGAAATTGATAATGTTGAGGTTAACTATAGTTTATATATTATGTCACTCTTCTAAAAGAATTCAATCAAGAAATCAACTTGAACTTCTCTTATTCAAGCATTATTAAAGCATTTAAGGTTTGTTTTCTATTTTTATATATTAAACAATGTTGATTAGAATATAAAATGCTTCTAAAAAGTTGCAAAAACTTTAATACTTTTATTGTAACTTGAAGTTGGAGAAATCTAGATAATTTTTTATTTTGGAACATGTGACCCTTAAAGAGTACACTTCTTCACTCTAATCAAAAGTCAGAAATTTTTATGAGATGTAATATTTTTATGGTTTGTTCAATATTAAATATTAGAGAAGAATCATTTTTACTAGAAATATACTAGATTATTCCTTCAATATGAAGAAATTCTAGAAGAATCTTTATTTAATAATGTTTACAAAAGTTTCAAGGGAAGGTCTTTTTTTAGATCAACTAGCATATATGTCTCTAATTATAAAATACACTTTCTAATATAAGTATTAGTTTTTTAAAAAAAAATCTCAAAATTAGATATAATACTAAAATGTCAAATAATTACTTGTTTCAATAATTCACAATAACTAATGATGAAGGGATCATATCCTAATTTATAAGGTATCTATTTGTAATGTTGAAATTTGTGTATTCATGTTAATTCCCACTAATTGTAGAGTTTTTTTAAAGATTATTTTAATGTAATTAAAGGCAACATGAGGCACACTTTTGTGTTAATTTTGGTTCTTTTCTTGATCCTAGACCTAACTCATTTACTCTTCCTTACACACATTCTTATACATTCATCCTTATTCTTATATAAATTTATTCTCACACATCCTAATCATTTATTGATCTAAGAATCTCATGCATTCATCCTTGATCCTCAAATTTCTTATCCCTTGTCTTGTTTGTGCATTGAAGTGTTATGTCCTTATATTTAATTACATTCATTTGAATTGTAAAAAATTATTAGTTAATAGGAATATTCAATTCTAAACTTTGAAAGGAATTAATACTAGCTTTAAAATTATTATAGACCACTTGTACACTTGCTTGGTGTATGCTAATTATTTTATAATCATAAAGTCAATCTTTTAAAGGGGGTGATCTAGGAGAACTTTATGTTGCAATTGGGTAATCTCCTTAAGGCATTTTTAAATATTGTTAGTCTTAGTTATAGTTTTATGGTGTTTTGAGTATCTTAGTTTTTAGGTTAATAAGTTGAATTAGGGAAGTCTAGTGTTGAAATTGGAGGCTTTTAGAAGGACTATACTGCTCATTTTTGTATACATAGGGGTGATTGAAGAAAGTATGAATATACAAAGGTTTGTATATCGTTTCTTTTGTAGTATTGCAATTTCTCATTATGTCAGTATGATATTAGTGAGTATCACAAAACTACCAAAAATAATGAGAGTTGATCCTCATACAATAGAAGAAGAGTGGCATGGATATAATTTATTGTTGGCAAGAGTAACGTAGGTGTTATTTATAGAAGTGATTATTGTTTTGTAAAATGGGTTGTGTCCCTTCTATTAAAAAGAGAAAATTTGATGATAAAATCACTTAAATAACCAAAATAATGATTATATAAAAATAAAATAATATTATATTATAAACTAAATTATAAGTTATACTTCTTAACACACCTTTGTTAAAAGATTAAAAAAAAAATCCCCTACTTTACTATCATAAAACACCAAATGATGAATTTATCTAAATACTGTCTTCAAAAGGTTTTACACTTTATACTTTTACATTTACATTTACATTTTACTTTACCTTTCTAGAATATCGAATGCTGTTTATGGGCCTTTTTAACTTAAACCTGCAAATGATAAAAAGTGCATCGCAGTCAATTGTTAGAAAAATTTATATGGATTCCCAAAAGTTGCGACGCTTAATTATTACGTTTCAATCACATGCATCTTGTGAAGTTTCGAACCACCTTTCTCGGATTTGAATTTGGATGTTCTTTTTACATTGTTTACCATTTTAATAATGTTTAATTTCCAAATTAGTTATAAATTTTATTTGCCAAATTATTTGGCTGAATATTTAGTAATAGTTATAGTTATATAAGTGTGATGTAGTTTTTATATTTAAAAGTGTTGTGATCAATACTATCATAGCATTTTTATACAGTGTTGTGGTATTGTGATAATGTTTTAAAGAAAAAATTTTGAATATTGATATACAATTTTTTATATTTTAAAAAATATATTATTTATTATTATTATTGTAAGTCTTTTTAATTAAAATTAAAGTTCTAATGTTGTTTTATTTATGAATTGAAGAATTTGGGTTTTATATATATATTAAATAGATCAATAAATTTTGGCATATATCTTTTTCACAAGCTTCTACCATAGGGGGTAGATCCCTTTTTATTGAACTGAAAACAAACTATTACATCCAACGAAATATAGTAATAATCCTTCCACTTAAAACATTAATCTTCTCTATTTGAGAGACGGACAATAAATATTCATATATACCAACATAGTTGGCGAAGGGAATAGTAGTATTTTTTTTCAAGCCCACCCTTTTCTTCTTACCAACGACTTCTACATCAAAGATATCATTTTTGGCATACATCTACTAACAGGGTTTACATAATAATTTTTTAGCTTGAAAAACTTAAAAGCCTATAAAAGTTTGCATAATAAAGTATATAAGAGAACAAAGACATTAACTACTATTCTAAATTACTTCAAACTTGTAAATGTTTGAATTGCATGTTCCATCTTCATCCTTCATTAATTCAACCATCATAATGAGGTATTTAACAACCTTTTAAAACTATTTAATTGCATGGTTTTCCTAATGTGGAGGCACCTTGAATGATGTTGAAAGCTTTTTCATGTTCAATCATATCAATCTCTTTCATTCCTCACCAAATCGATCTACATTTTCTTAACTTCACCAACCAAAACTTAGAAATGAGCCTCAAATTTCCAAAAAGATGATAACAAGCCTAGTTTTTGAGTGGAGCATGGGATTTATCTCAAGGTGTGGGGCCCTAAAAATGAGATCAAACCTTTGGAAAAGGTCAAATTCCTTTCTAACTTAGTTACAACAATGTGGTCCAAACCAACATTAAACAACTTTAAAAATAACCCTATTTTGCTAGCTTATAAAGGAAAAGTGAAGGGGTGCACAAAAGGAAATGGTGGCGATGAACGAAGATTGGAATTTTTTCTTCGTGATTACTATAAAATAGAGAATAAATGAACATGTCAAAAGAGCTTACATAGTCTTATGTTCTACTAGTTCTGAGAGGTTTATGTCAAGGCTAAGGTTTGATAAACACTAAGAGGGAGAAAACTAGTCCACAGTTAGGTGTGCAAAATGAATCTTAACATAACATACAATCATAAGAATAGAAAACATACTTTAGATGTGAAGGCAAGGATAACTTACACAACACAACAGAGGTGAAGAGAGGTAAAATAATGGATTTCATTAATTAGATTTGTTGGAGCTAGTTTAAAATTATAGAGATATAAATATTTTCATGAGCTTGATTGAGAAACTAAGGGAACAACCATTTACAATGAGGCTTAGTAGCTTTATTCATCTCATGTATTAAAAGAGGGGCAGGGCATGTGGTAGGGAAGAAACCTTAATCATGTCCCACTAGAAAGATCTAAAAAATATGCACAATAATCCTCAATTCAAAAGGTTGGAAATCTTGCGCAATATCCCTATGATGCTTGCATTGATTAAAAGGTGGGTGTTCTACAAGAAAACTCCCTAATTGTTTTCTAAAAATAATGGCCAGGTCTTATAAAGATTAAATTTGGAAAGGGAAGAAGGATGTAGGTATTTTTTTTTCTTTAAAGGCATGTTAGACAACAATAAAATCACCTTTTGGAGTTTGTGGCTTGATATTAGGTAGTTGAGATACTCACTACAATATTAATGGTGCTATAAAGAGATGGATGCAAAATATGTCACTTTCATCTCTTTCTCACCCCCTCAAATAGTTGACTTTGACTTTATTATTTTCTTTAACACCTTTCTTATCTTTTTTAAATCATGTCAAGCTTAGTTATCCTTTGTTTCACCTTTTTGAGCCTTATCAAAACTTGAAGAGCTTAGGAACCTTGTCAATGGTTTTGATAGCTCTAGGAACCATTAAAACCTTTGATGTGTTTTTTTTTTTTCTATATTACTACTCCTCCTAGGCTTCCCTACTACCTTGTTACAAATTTTAAGCTAATAATGAAAACTATTATCGATTCTAGAAACCTATAGAACCTCTAGTGCAAACTTTATGCTTTGCCTTCTTTTCTAACCCTTAGTTATTTTTCTCCCTTTATCTTTCCATTCCTTTTTTGGAGCCAAGATAGAGGATCAAATTATTGTCAAAGATTCTTATGGTTTCAAGAACCATTAGAACCTTTAAACTTTAATCTTCATTGTGCCTTTTTCACGGGTTAACCAAAAACCAAGAGCCCATAAAGGATTACTCTAGTTTTAAGGACCTATAGAACCTCTTATTATACTTTTATTTACTTAGTGTGCTCTATCTTTTTCTAAAATTATGGGGCAATCAAGAATTTGGAACCTCGTTAATTTTTTTGATGGTTGAAGAAACTGTTGTTAGCATCGACAAAGGTTAGTCAAATAACTTAATCAAATTGAATGCAAAATTCCTCAAATTTGAATGTGGGCACCCATTTCAGTCTTCAACTAGATGGAAGACTTGTATCAAATTTTGGATGTTGAAGTTTGAAAAGGTGAAAACAAACATGTTGATAAGGGATGAGGAATGGATGACGCTCAAAGCTTGAAATTTTTATGAATTAACAATTGGATTATTTTAGGATTTGTGGGTTTGAGAGATTGGGAAGGTCAAGGGAGGCAAATAGAAGGGGATGAGAACATGAAGGATGTTAGTGGCCCAAAGCCTAACATATTTGGCACTTAGATACTTTTATAGGGTAGATGTCAAGCACTTTTGATTCTTGTTGAAGGGTAAGGAAATAGGAATGATTGGAAGGAAAATTTAAATTTATCAATGCTTGATGGGATTAACACTTTTGTATTTAGTGGGGCAGATGTCGAGAACTGATACAAAAAGGTGAAGGAGACCAAATGTAGTATGAAGGTAAGGTGAATTTTGATGGCTTGAAAGGTCAATAAAGCTAATACTTAGTAACTTTTGAAGGATATGAGTGGGGAGTTTGGGTTGACAATGATAGTGAAGGTATGCAGGCATGGAGGTATGCAACAATTTAAAATCTCAAAATGGAACATAGTAATTTTTTGGTTCTCTCAACCAGGGAGAACCCAACAAATAATAAACCAAAAGGTAAAATGCAGGGAACAAAGGCACAACTTCATGTAAGTTGGTTCATTTAGGATCTCTTAGATTGGTTACATTTCATGGACCATAACACCCCCTAGTCACATGTTTAGGATCTAGACATTTTATTAGTTCTCCCATACATGAGAAATTTGGACTCTTTCCTTACCACAATAGATCATTATAAAATGTAGAAATAAAATCCCCCTTTTATTGTTAAGTTGTACTCTGATTGAAACATCAATCCTTTTTTTGTAATAACTTGTCACCTCTTTGAGATTTACCTACATATGTGAAGAAAAATATGCTATTGAATGAAAGACACAAAACCATGATGCAAGGTAATCATAACATGAAGTTAAAGATGGAATTACTTATTCTAAATGAAACCCAAGCCTTGGTATCTTTCCAACGAGTCACATATAATTAGTTAATTATTATAACATGTTCTTTGATCAATCTTGTAGATGAAAACAACATTTTCCTTTCTCAAACAATGTTGAAAGGGTAACTATTGAGAAATTTTAATACAATTTAGGCTTCATTGTTAGGAATAAGGTGTCTCAACCTTGTATATTTCCTTACATTTGATATTATTTGTTTTGTAATTAATTGTTTGGAAATAATGTATTTAAGTTTGATATTTGTTCTATCATTTAGTTGAGTGGACATGTTGTGTTTTCACTCCACTTGGAAGATGACAAGGATGATCAAACTTGGTCTAGGTGGATCTAGGCATCCCTTTCTGTGGTAGAGTTTATTTGCCAAATGTCAGCACTTTGGACAATGTGTAAGGTAATTATGATTGAAACGGTTATGACAGATTCCTATGACGGTCATTAATATTTGTAAGAGCTAATTGTGAAAGATTCGATGACGGGTGAAGACATGCAAGACATGTGGCAACTGATCATGTTGAGTACTATACACTCTTCTGCAATGCGCGGGGTTCAGGGTTTTGGGGTTCCTATTTTTTTGGAGAATGGTAAAACCCTAATACGGTTGTCTTTGGAAGTTTCCCTAAAATGGGAAGCGTATGATATAAGCATTTTTGGGTTACAAATCGCTTAGTGAGAAGTTAGTGTATTGTTGGAATGTTGTTATCCTGCCGGATTTGTCTTCAAGTGTCGATTATCTCCTGAAAGAACTTACATTGCAAGTGTATTGTAAACAACAATAGTTTTGATTAATACATTGTGCAGGTTTTGGAGTGCTGGGGTTTTTTACCGAAAGGTTTTCCCAGGGTAAATCATTGTGTCATTCTCATTTTTCTATGTATACATGTTATTGCAGCAACATCTAAGTTAATTGTATTATCATTCTATAGTTGATAAGGGTTAAATATGAATTTGCATGATCCTCTCCTCAGGAGTTTAGTGTAGGGAACTGTTTTCCGCACACTTAGTTTCCTTTCATTCATTAATGATATCATCTAGTTTCCAATTAGATGATTTGTAGTTTCAGAGAGAGTTGAAGATGAATATTGAGTCCTTTTTTATGACCATTAAACCAATTCCATATACTAAAACTCTCTAATGATCTATAACCAAAGCCAAAGATTTGCAATCATTATCAGTACCTTCTTTCAATCTTTTAGACAGTGCTTTGACAATATTTCTAGAAATTTCTCTAATTGAATACCACACCTTAGAAAGACTTAAATTACTTCTAGCTACACTATTAAAATTGAGTACACAAATTTCAATTGAAAGGAGATTATATTTCACATTATTCACATTACTAAAATATTAATGATAACATTAGGATAAATGATTTAATTCTAGTAAAAACATTATTATATAACTAAAGTCTCCTCAATATTATTTTTAAGAAAAAAAATAACATACTATTTCATTTCAATCTAATTTTCAAAATTAATTAAATTAGAATGAAATTTTGAACTCTGATGTTGCTACCCCTGAGGCTGCCCCAAAAGGCATTTAGAATTCCTTGTCTACTTCCAAGAGAAAAGGGAAAAACCCTTCCCCTTTCGAAAAAAAAACAATTTTTTTGTTCAAGAGGTAAATATTAATAGCGATGAGGAGGTGGAGGAGAATAGTACCCCTCAAAGATCTAAAAAAAAGGAATGAAGTTACTTGTAGATTATGATTTTGAGGAAGACACATTGTTGGCTCTTTTTCTTGCAATCTCCTTTCCTAGATGAGAGTTTGAGACCATATTGTGGGATCAAAAACCTAGGACACAAACTCAACACCCTCAACAGAAAGAAGACAAGAAAAACCCAACATTGACAAGGTCCATAAATCTTCTACACTTTAAGCTCCACATCACTCAGGTGGGTGTACCTAATCTGCACACACTTGAAACCTTTTGACATACACTTCTTACATATACATAACTATGGAATAGTTTTCACACCTATAGGTAATAGATACCTCGGTGTTTACCAAATATTAAGCAGTATCCCACTTGCATAAAGAATGTTTGAAAACCAGACCTATTCTAACTCCTTCCTATTGTAAAGGAAGAAAATTGATTAGGTGAATGAACGTGTTGTATTTCCTTAACCTTTACATTTAATTGTAATTTTATGTATGTGTGTTGTATGTGATTAAGCATATAAGGGGAAGGAAGATAAGATGTTCCTCTTTTATCCCCAAATGCACAAATGAAAGATCCAAATTGATTAACCCAAAAGAAGGATCAATGCACAAATGAATCAATCATTTGGAAATGAGAGTAAGGAAGATCTTAAATTTTGTTTTATGGTTAAGGAGATATGATATATAATAATAATTGAAAAGGATGAGAGGAAGTACCAACCTTAAAGAATTCCAGATCTAAAGAATGCTATTTTCTGAGGTCTGTATTATGTTTCTGGAAAATTTGAAGTATGATCCGGAACAGAAACGCAGATACGAACAAAACCCATAAATGTTTTTTCGATCCGACACTGTCTTGAGAAAAAGGTTGACCTTGACCCACAAATGTCACCCCTGACCCAATAATCTTGACCCTGACCTATGCAGGTCCGACAGAAAATCTATTTTCAGATCCTGTTAGTTCGCTGAAAAGGGTATCCAGATCTGAGTTCAAATCCATAGTCCCAAACCTATACCTAAAAGAAAAAGAGGTTTGTTTGTTGGGGGGAGGGTTTTGCCTTAGTCAAACCCCGATTTAGGAATTAACCTTGAAATCAATAAAATATAGAATGCTAGCAAGTAGTAGATTTGAATCTAATAATGAAGCTATAATATTTAATAGATATGCAATTGTAATTCAAATGTAGCAAGTATGTAAATATGAAATCGTGGACTCAATAGAAACCATAAACCTCCATGATTGTATGCTTGGAATCCACCTTGAAGAGAATGAATGAGTTTTGAGGATGCACAAAGGATCTTGAAGGAAGATCACACCACCATGATGGCTAGATCTAGGGTTTGAATGATAAATCTTGAATGTTGGAACCAAATCCCTTCAAAGGCTTGAAAGCTTGAATCCTTGATCTTCAATGGAGGAATTTAATGCTTGAGAGAAAGACTTGAAAACCTTGAAAGCTTGAGAACATGTAGAATAATGGATGCTTGAACCTTTTGCTTCTTGACAAAATCTTGGTTAGAGTTTTTTTGCACTTAGAAGACTTAGAGAAAATGCGAGAGAAAGGCTTCCTTTTATATGAAATTAGAGCACAATCTTCTAAGGAGGACAACATAGGAGAATTAAATTACCATTAAAGCCTTTACCCCTAGGAGAGGACCTATATTAAATATAATTTAGGATTTGCCACTTTGGAACCCAAAACAGCCGACCCAAAAGTGGGAAAAATAAATTTTTGATGACCTCTTGAAGCTGACAAGCTTCTAGATTTGGAAGGGGGACCCAAGTCAAGGTCGAGGTTGACCCTGACCTAGGTCAAGGTTGAGGTTGACCTTGACCTAGGGGGTCAGAACCCCTAGAAAATGTGCCAGGTGGGATGGAAGGTGCCCAGAGAGGCCCAATCAGGGTCCTAAACAGGCACAGAAGCAGGAGATGATACAGAAATGAGGAGAAAGTATGATGGTGGTAAAAAACATCCCCTAAGGAGGGCTAAAGGTTCTTAACATGGAAGTGATTCCATTTTAAGATGATGCACCTATAAACATGAAGGGAAAATATTTTCTTTGATATATTTGATTAATGGATCTCTGAAAATACCCCAGAGCTCCCATAGACCAGTGCCTTATCCAATTGGCAGAAGAGTCAAACATAACATTACAAAAGGAATATTATGAACAAAGAAACCAACAAAGTCTAATATGCCCAAATTCCTTACATCTGACATACCCTATCAGTCAAGTTCTACTTGTGAATCCACCTGTGTGTTCAAATATGAAACTACATATTCAAAGTATTTAACCCTCCCCTTGGATGAGACCCTAGAATAGATAATACATTAATGAAAATAACACTGGAAGATAAGTTTGCAATATCCTAAATACCCCAAACTCATACATATCTAAAAAAAAACCCCAAATCACAATTATCCTATGAATAACTCCATTGTTGATCTATAATGGACAAAACTAAAACACCCTTGATGCCTTAATCTTTATGATTTGGAATGCATAATAGAGACAACTTGATAACAATACAACAATGCTGAAATATCCATTCATAAAGCTAGCTATTACAATGCATTCTCTTCTCTGAAACTAGAAAGAGACTAAGAACAACTACTTGTTAGAATAACTGAGAGGGGGGGGGGGGGCGGTGAATTAGTGGACTCAAAAATTAATCCTTAAATCAACCCAAAAACTTATTACCACATTTATAAGCCTCTATTTATCTTCATTCCTACAAGATGATTGCCTTGAAAAATTAATAACAAATAACTACTTCTCGGATTACTCTTTCAAACCTTATTCTTACTTTTACCAATTAGCAATCTTTCTATTTACCGAAATACAATAAATAAATAGTGTATACCGATCAATCCAGATTTGCTTATGTGAAATGCAAAACAATAAAGTAATGACTCATAAACACATTGACACATGGATTTTTAATGTGGAAACCCTGTTAAGGGAAAAACCACTGGGACCGGTAACCCAAATTTTCACTCTTTTGAAGTGAGCTCGGTGAAGAGCCAACCCTATTAAAGGTTACAAACACAGTGTTAGGTGTGGCCTTGTTAGAGGATTTAAATGAATAGTTTGTCACTTAGTATTTGGCATATAATGCTACCATCCTTGATCAAACACTCACTTGGCCTGTCAATAGGTATCGGGCATAGCCAATGCTACTTTGTATGATCAAACTTTTTGATACTCCATGGGATGTATCTCAATTAGAAAAGACTTTTAAGTCCTACTCGGTTAAGAGACTTGATGCTTCAATGGTTAAATTGAAACAGTAAATTGATCTGTTCACATATACAACTAGAATTGTAGATTTTCAAATCTATTGTAAGTACATTACCTTTCTGATCAATGTTATCAATTCAATACCTTTGCTCCACATTTTTCTTCTCTATGATGTTGTATCATTGTATGTCAATGTCTACAGAATTTAGCTCTTTCCTCGGCTTGATTGATTAGGTCTTAATGAAGAATTTCTTCTCCTTCAGAATCTCTTCAGCATCTATTCTCTTGTCACTCCCCTAATTCACATTGAATTATCGTATCTCTTATATAGACATGATTTCACCAGTTCTTGGCTTTCTTTATCTTGGCGTGATCCACAATTCTCACCAATTAGATTTAAAGCAAAACTCTTGTTTTATCTCATAGAGATCTTCTTGCCAACTGGACAAAACAACTTTAAATCCTTTACTTATCTCTGGCTTTATCTTGTCGATTAAATCAATGATAACTACCAGTTAAGTCTATATTTAGCTCTTGACAGCTAAGCCTTTTGTCATTTCTAAATTCTTTGTTCTGTCAGTCAATACTTCAGTTAGTCATCAGTGACAAATGACTGTTCCGTCGATGAGACTTCAGTTGTCTTCGAGATCTTCGTCCATCGGTGTTGTCTATCGGTTGGGCAACACAATAATTCTATTCGTCGGGTTGTCTATCTGTTGGGCAATACTGTAATTCTATCTGTCGAGTTATACTGTGATTTTCTCGTCGGTTAACACTTTGACTTTGCTTGTCAGAAATGTTGTGCTTTTTCTCATCGGGTAACATTGTGACTTTTCTCTTGTTTTTTTACTATGTCCATCGGTGTGCACTCCGTCGGTGTATACAGTCACTTTGTGAATACTTAACTTTTATGCATTACTGATAGAATAGCCTTTGATTCATTGGTTCTTTGAAGTCTTTAGCAGTATGTACATGACCATATAGATTATATCAAGTTGACATCAATGACAATACAATACATTAACTGATTTAATGTCTTGCATTAACTTTTTGTGTCTCGTTGATCATCAGCTTAACATCTTCAAACATTCAATCAGTTATAGTTCATCAATCTCTCCCTTTGGCATTGATGGAAACACACTACATTATCACACTATATTATCACTAATACAATATGAAATATAACATTTGAAGTTCATCAGACTACCAATCTTATGTACTATAACCGATATAAATATATGGTCCTCGGTAAGCTCACATAGCTTAGATTTGATTCTTGCAGCTCTCTTTCTATCTTCAATCCCTTCACTGAATAGATGTAGAATCTTTCTTCTTCTGATGTGATGTGTTCTCTTCTTGTGTCAAACTCTCTACCTTTGAATGTTCTTTTCTTTTGATGTCTCTTTTCTCTTTTGACAACAACCTCTCCCTTTGTATTTACTCTCCCTTTTTGGTTACATCTCTCCCTTTGGATAATGTGATAATGGATATAATCTCTCCCTTTGACAACAATGCCAAAAAAATATTTGACAGTAATGCCAAACAATCCTTTCTATCCATTCAAT
>MU224173.1:1428429-1454919 GCA_018584345.1 Thuja plicata
TGATACTCCTTGGGATGTATCTCAATTAGAAAAGACTTTTAAGTCCTGCTCGGTTAAGAGACTTGATGCTTCAATGGTTAAATTGAAATAGTAAATTGATCTGTTCACATATACAACTAGAATTGCAGATTTTCAGATCTATTGTAAATACATTACCTTTCTGATCAATGTTATCAATTCAATACCTTTTCTCCACACTATTCTGCTTTGTGATTTTGTATCACTGTTCGTCGATGTCTACAGAATTTAGCTCTTTCCTCAACTTGATTGATCAGGTCTAAATGAAGACTTTCTTCTCCTTCAAAATCTCTTCAACATCTATTCTCTTTTCACTCCCCTAATTCACATTGAATTATCTTGTCTCTTATATAGACATGATTTCACTGATTCTTGGCTTTCTTGATCTTGGCGTGATCCAAAATCATCGCCAATTAGATTTAAAGAAAAACTCATGTTTGATCTCGTAGAGATCTTCTTGCTAACTGGACAAAACATCTTTAAATCTTTTACTTATCTATGGCTTTATCTTGTGGATTAAAACAATGATAACTACAGTTAAGTCTATATTTAGCTCTTGACAGCTAAGCCTTTTGTCATTTCTGAACTCTTTGTTCTGTTAGTCAATACTTCAGTTAGTCGTCGGTGACAACTGATAGTTCTGTCAGTGAGAATTTAGCTGTCTTTGGGATCTCCATCCGTCGGTGTTGTCTATCCATCGAGCAACCCTGTAATTCTATCCGTCGGGTTGTCTATCCATCGGGCAACACTATAATTTTGTCTGTCAGGTTATACTATTCTTTGCTCTTCGGTTAACACTATGACTTTGCTTGTTAAAAATGTTGTTCTTTTACTCGTCGAGTAACACTGTGACTTTTGTCTTGTCTATTTACTTTGTCCGTCGGTGTGCACTTCATCGGTGTATACAGTCACTTTGTGAATACTTAACTTTTATGAATTATTGATAGCATAGCCTTTGATTCATTGGTTCTTTGAAGTCTTTAGTAGTATGTACATGACCATATAGATTATATCAAGTTGACATCAATGAAAATACAATACATTAACTGATTTAATGTCTTGCATTAACTTTCTGTGTCTCGGTGATCATCAAGTTAACATCCTCAAACATTCAATCAGTTATAGTTCATCACTACTATGCAGAGATGGAAGAAAATTTGCAAAGGAACTATAGTTGGAACCTTCCCTATTCTACAAAGGGTTCATAACCTTCTTTGGAACCTCCCTCTATTACAGAAAACCCAGAACCCTTAAAACAAAGAAAAGAAAAGAACTTATAGAAGAAGGAAAGCCTAGAAATGACATCCATTTGACACCTTTCCTTCTATGAAATATGATTTGCTGCAATCCTTCCTTTCTCCAACCCATCGATTGATCTTTCTCCAAAATATTAAAACTGATTTGATCTGATCTGCACAACCATGAACCTAAATCCATTAACTCGGTCCATCAATGCAGATGAACCTCACATAGAAAATCCAACCACTTCCATACAACCAAGACACACCGCCACACCTTGGAATCCCTCAGAAATATTAAAATATTAAAATACCTACCCCAACGGTCACCCCTAGCACAAAAACTCCATCAACGGCTGAGATCAAACCTTAAATTCATTTTAAAATACAGTCTTCTGATCAACCCTTAAAACACCCACAAGCCTACCATCGAACAAAAACTGCCATCAAAAAATGAAGAAAATGGCCTGCCCAAAAACAAAGTCATTCGATAGAAAATATAATGGCATGTGGGGCCCCTCCATAGAGTTACATCCAACATCAAATAACCCTCATAAATCTCATACAATGCACCATGTTATTCGATACCCATCCGGTCCCACATCCATGTCATTGGCCCAGGACACGTGGCAGCTCCACGCATAATCACACACTACAGCAGAATATTCTTTTCTTCCTTGCAAGCTTGCAACCACTATCAATATTCCTTACTGGTAGCTCCATGTAGAACCTTTGGTACCACTTACTTTTCCTCATCAACCTGGATAGGTGTCACTCAGGCATGATCCCACAATGAGTAAACCCATGTGTAAATTTGCTTAGCGAAATGACACCAACCATTAGATTTACGATGATCTAGCTTACCTTATCTTTTAGCCCCACTTGGGAGAGATCTCTGAATGGACACCTATCAGTCAGGCATGATCCCGCAATGAATAAAAAAAAAGCACCTTTTGTTCCAAGCATCACACTCGTCGTCCAATCAAAAATGATTTATTTTAACTTTAACTTCCTTTTAGCCTGGCCAGGCCCCACCACCAACTATGTGTCACATAAGTACAATGCCTTGAAGATAAACCCCCTTGCATCTTTTGTTCATAGGATCACACCCACCAATGGATTAAAATAGATCTGATCAACACCCATTCTCACCTTTAACTTTGAAAATGTCGGCCGCACAATCTCAAGATGGACACTTGTCACCCAGACATGATTCCTTGATGGTTATCCTTCATGCATCTTTTGATCAAGGCATCATGCCCACCATTGGATTAACTTTTACTTTCTCAACATCTTTAAGGCATAGAACACCACAAGGACTTTAGACTTAGGAAATATTAAACACGGGCCTCATTGATCCTTCCCACATGAAACTAAGAACAAAACCCTCTACAAGTTAGGGTTTTCCACCATGAAAGATGAGTTTCTCTTTGCAAAAATTCAATATGGTACTCTCAGAAATGATAGTACCAACAGTGGCTCCAGTTGGCGAGGGTTGATTGCAAGATCAACACTAGATTCCAGAACTCTGAGTTGAGTAGACTAAGGAAAAAAACCCTAATAGAAAAATATAGGAATATGTACAAATATACATCCTACTACTAGAAGAGTCACATTATCTTTTTCCTTTTATTGCTATTGTTTTGAGAAACTCAAACAAAGATTGATGGCCCAAGGCCATCACCAAATTTTAGCTTCAACGTGCCTCTATCATAAATAAAATTTTATTCTCTCTACATTGAAAACAAGCCGAGAGTGTCCCTTTTATCTTCCTAATAAGACCTACTGACACTTTCCATTAGGTCACTATACAAAATATTATCTACATACTCACCATTAGAGCCCATATAGAAATCATGCAAACTTTGAAAATGTAGATCATGTGGCATATGCATGTTGCATTCATTAGGTAAAATGAAATCAGACCAAATGCAATATTTATCAGTATCAAACCCAATGCCACACTCTAGACAATCAGAAACCTAGTTGAGAAAGGAACTCATGCTCTGTCATATAGCTGGTATCATTTTCTTGAATTTTGTCACTAGTTTGCATATCCATATCAGAGTTCCCTAAAGAACTCACTTATAAACTATGAACCTTATGCAAACAATCTTCAAATGTATATGTGGGAGAACACTCACACACAAAATCACCATGTATCTACATACTTTGAGTAACTAAAATACCATCATGCAATGGTTTAATGAATGATTTAGAATCTGAAATAGATCCATAACCCACATAATTATCACAATCAATACTCAACAATACACCAGGAACTTCTTCATCCTTTGAATCTGGAAATGCACAGATTCTTTCATCATATGATATATCATATTCAATCTTATTGTAGCCTAGTGACACAAAAGAAAAAGGGGAATTAGTCACAAATGTGTGAAAATTTTTACTATTTGATACATACTCTTTGTCAAACTCAATGTGTATTGGATGTAAGAACTCAGAGCTATCCCTACCTGAATACCTCAAATATTCACAAGCCAGGAACTCATAATTTTTTTCACTACACAGTGAACCATTATCATCACTTACACCCACCTTTGATATGCAATCACAAGTATGATCTTCATTTATCTAATCACTATCTTCTTTCTAATTACACATATCTTCTGCCTCATACTGAGAAGGAGCATCACTTTCATGATTACAAGAGAGAGCATCCACACTAGACACATGTCCATCATATTGGTTTCTATCATTCTCAATATTAGCATCACTAGGCACAACCTCATGTGTAACCTCAAATTCAGGATCTTCAATATTCTTTATCCACTTCTTGACATACTCAATACCTTCTTCCCTCAAGGAGGCTGGCCAATCAATTGAATCAAGAAAAAAAGGTTCCAAAAACAAATTAACCCAAACTGACTCCTGAGGACTGAAAGTAACAAGAAACTCCTTCAGTGCAGCAGTAAACCTCTTGTAAAGAAGAAGTGTAGATTCTTCCACCACTCTTTTCATTCTCTTTTGTAGTGACAAAATAATATGTTCTTGGATCTCATTTTTTAACATGTTTATGTCTCCAAGAACCTCTTCAAGACCTGGAAAAGGTACTCCAGATCTGGACAGAGTAGAAAAATCATTATTCTCTATGTCCCCCATTTTTTTAACTAGAACATACTTCCACTTGATTTTACAGCTGATAATCTAACCTTGAAGTATGCAAACCTCTACCCACACCTCATTCCTTCTCTCAATGCTTAAATCAATTAATAAGCAAACCTTTTATAACCTAAAAATGAAATACCCGGATGTGTTGTAGTAGCTACAAAAAATACTGATATAAAGTCACCTCCAAATCACCCTTGAAAACTTTGGTAGTCGCCACCTCTTTGCAGAGGAAATGTTTGAATCAGCTGAGAAATCTTTCCCAACTTTGACCTTCTTCGACACCAACAAACTCACAACACACCCCCACTAATAGGGCCTCATACAGATTCCTCCTTTGACTATGTTCTCATTCATAGGAGCCCAAACATCTGCTTCATCATCGCTGCAAGTCCACCTCTCTTTTTAGTCTTTCTGCAAACATTCACACTGGTACAATCAGAGAACTCTGAGCCGCCACTCACCACTTGTGAGAGAAAATGTATATCTTTTTAGGAACTTGGACCATTTAGACACCCTTGCAATGATAGAAAAAACAAACCCTGACTCAGTGTATAAATAAGAGGAATACTTCTTTTTCAAACGTGACTCTATAACAACCAGACTCTAGGATTGATTTTGACTAAACAAAGAAAACTCTCTCTTATCCCCAGTACAGTCACCATTTTGTTGGCTCTTTTTCTTGCAATCTCCTTTCCTAGATGAGATTTTGAGACTAGATTGTGGGATCAGAAACCTAGGATGCAAACTCAAGACCCTCAATAGAAAGAAGACAAGAAAAACCCAACATTGACAAGGTTCATAAGCCTTATACACTTTGAGCTCCACATCACTTAGGTGGGTGTACCTAATCTGCACACACTTGAAACCTTTTTGACATACACTTCATGTAGATAGATAACTATGGAACAATTTTCAAACCTATAGGTAATAGATACCTTAGTGTTTACCAAATCTTATGCAACATCTCACTTGCATAAAGTATGT
Source organism: Thuja plicata (assembly GCA_018584345.1). NCBI lineage: Eukaryota > Viridiplantae > Streptophyta > Pinopsida > Cupressales > Cupressaceae > Thuja > Thuja plicata. The sequence goes on from MU224173.1 coordinate 1,433,802, forward strand.
TTTAAAACCAGACCTATTCTAACTCCTTCCTATAAACATGAAGATAAAAGATTTTCTTTGATATATTTAATTAATGGATCCCTGAAATTACCCCAAAGCTCCCATAGACCAGTGCCTTATTCAATGGGCAGCAGAGTCAAACATAACATTACAAAATGAAGATTATGAGCAAAGAAACAAACACAATCTAATATGCTCAAATGCCTTACATCTGACATACCCTATTAGTCAAGTTCTACTTGTGAATCCACCCGTGTGTTCAAATATGAAACTATTCATTCAAAGTATTTAACCCTCCCCTTGGAAGAGACTCTAGAATAAACAATACATTAATCAACATAATACTGGAAGACAAGTTTGCAATATCCTCAATACCCCAAAATCATACATATCTGAAAAAAACCCCAAATCATAGTGATCCTATGAATAAATCCATTACTAATCTACAATGAAAAAACTAAAACACCCTTGATGCCTTAATCTTTATGATTTGGAATGCATAATGGTGACAACTTGATAACAATACAACAATGCTAAAATATCTAGTCATAAAGCTAGCTATTACAATGCATGCTCTTCTATGAAACCAGAAAGAGACTAAAAACAACTACTATGCAGAGATGAAAGAAAATTTTCAAAGGAACCACACTTGGAACCTAAACTGTTCTATAAAGGGTTCAAAACCCTCTTTAGAACCTCCTTCTATTACATAAAACCCAGAACCCTTACAACAAAGAAAAGGAAATAACTTATAGAAGAAGGAAACCCTAGAAATGACATCCATTTGACATCTGTCCATCCTTGAAATCTGATTTATTGCAATCCTTCCTTTCTCCAGCCCACTGAATGATATTTCTCCAAAAGATTAAAAATGATTTAATCTGATCTGCACAACCACCATCTTGAATCCATTAACTTGGTCCATCAATGCAGATCAACCTCACAGAGAAAAGCCAACCACTTCCATGCGACCAAGACACATCACCACACCTTGGAAACCCTTAGAAAGATTAAAATATTCAAATACCAGCCTCAACAGTCACCCCTGGCATGGAAGCTCCATCGATGGCTGAGGTCAAACCTTAAATTCATTTTAAAGTGCGGTCATCCGATCAACCCTTAAAACACCTGTGAGCCCACCATCGAACAAAAACTGCCATCGAATGATGAAGAAAATGACCTGCTTGAAAACAAAGTCATTCGATAGCAATGATGCGCCATGGGGGCCCCCTCCATTAAGTAACATCCAATGTTGAATAACCCTCAAAAATCTTGTTTAATGCACCATGTTATTAGATACCCATCTGGTCCCACATCCACGTCATTGGCCCAAGACACGTGGCAACCCCACCCACAATCGCACACTGTAGGAGAATATTCCTTTCTTCCTTGTGAGCTTGCGACCACTATTGATCTTCCTCACTGGAAGCTCCATGTAGAACCTTTGGTGCCACTTTACTTTTCCTCATCAACCTGGATAGGTGTCACTCAGGTGTGATCCCACGATGAGTAAATGCAGGTGCAACTTTTCTTAGTAGCATCATGCCAACTGTTAGATTTACGATGATATGACTTACCTTATCTTTTTTCCCCACCTGGGAAAGATATTTGAATGGAGACCTATCAACTAGGTGTGATCTTGCAATGATAACTAACACCTTCTATTCCAGGAATCATGCCTATCGTCCGATAAAAAATGATTTGTCTTACCTTTTTTTAGGATTAGCAAGACAGAAATAACAATTACATGAAGAAATATAACCAATATCAGAGAATAATAAACCAAAAATAGAAGAGAACACAAGACATAAAGATTTAACCTATTTCACCCAATCCCTGGGCTACGTCCACCAACAATCAGTCCCAATATTATTATGATCCATTGACTACAATCTGATCGCAATACACAATCCCCTTACAACTCAATTCCACTGTAAAACATACATCATAATAAAAAACCCTAACCCTAATCCAATTTATACAATCTTTATGCCGCTTTAGGGTTAGAATATGTCGGCCCAAAAATTGGGTTAGAACATGAACCCCATGCTTTAGGGTTAGAACATGAAGCCCACACATTGTAGAAAGGTAAACCACTTTCCTGGATAGTACTTTATAGACCAATCACCACAATATAACAATCTCCCACTTGGGGACTGATTAGACTCCACATAAACCAACAATTCTCCCACTAGGAGACTAAACCTGTAGCTAAACTACTACCCTGTGAAGCTCCCACTGGATCCAACCTTCCTAGACTCTATTGGTCTGTTAGTCGATTCAATCTAGAAGATCAACTGAAGATAAACAAGAATTCAAATTCTCCCTTGTCACAACCTTTGTAAACATATCCACTGGATTATCATCTATATGTATCTTTTCTAGCTTTAAATGCTCGTCATCCAAAACTGACCGAATGAAGTGATACCGCAATTGTATGTGCTTTGTCTTTGAGTCCAAAGCAAAATTATTTGCATGATGAATGGCACTCTAACTATCTAAATACAAATAATTATCTTCCTATGGATGTCCCAATTCTTCCATGAAGAATTGAAGCCATATAATCTCCTTGGCTTCCTTTGTAGCAGCAACATACTCTGTCTCAGTGGTGGATAAAGAATTCACCTTTTGTAACTGAGAAATCTAACTCACTACTTTCCCACCATCAGTAAATACATAACCTATATTACTCCACCTAGTATCAATATCTCCTCCCAAATCTGAGTCAACATAGCCTTGAACAGTAGTAGTAGAGCCCCCAAAGTATAAACACTTATTGGATGTACCTCTCAAATATCTGAGAATCCATTTGAATTCATTCTAATGCTCAATGCTAGGGTGACACATATACCTGCTAACAAGTCCCACTACATGTGCAATATTTGGCCTAGTACATACCATAGCATACATTAAGCTCCCTACAGCTGAAGCATAAGGTATCTTGGAAATTTTAGCCTCCTCTTCTGGTGTCTTTGGACACATCTCCTTAGTCAATTTTAAATAACCAAGCAAAGGTGTACTGACAACTTTGGCATCCTTCATGGAGAATCTCCGCAACACCTTTTCAACATAATCAACTTGAGATAGAGTTAATTTTCTTTTCTTCCTATCTCTACAAATTTTCATGTCAAGGGTTTTTTTTGTTGCCCCCAAATCCTTCATAGAAAAAGATTTTGCTAACTGTTGTTTAAACCCCTTAATATGACCAAGTTAGACCCAGCTACAAGCATATCATCAACATATAAACATAGAATAATGTATCTACCATCATTAAACCTCTTGAAATAAACACAATGGTCAGAATTACATCAAGTGTATCCATTCTCATTCATAAAAGTATCAAATTTAATATACCATTGTCAAGGTGCTTGCTTCAAGCCACATAAACATTTTTTCAATCTGCACACTAAACTCTCCTAACCCTTGACCTCAAATCCCTATGGTTGTACCATATATATTTCTTCATTCAAATCACCATGAAGAAAAATTGTTTTAACATCAAGTTTCTCTAAATGCAAATCTTTAGTAGTCATAATACTTAAAACAGTACGGATAGAAGTCATTTTAAAAAGTGGAGAAAATATCTCATCAAAATCAATACCATGTTTCTGTGTAAATCCTTTTATGACTAATCTAGATTTAAATCTTTTCTTACCTCCATCTTATTCTTTCAACCTATAAACCCATTTATTCTATAAAGCCTGTTTACCTGCAGGTAACTTACATAAATCCCAAGTTTGGTTTTTCAGAAAAGAGTCCATTTCTTCTGTCATTGCAGACTCTCGCTGAAGCTGTGTATCCACTTGCATAGCTTCATTATAACATTCAGGTTCACCACCATCAGTTAATAAAATAGAATACAAAGATGGTGAAAATCTATTTGGAGGTCTACTTAGCCTTGTTGACCATCTAACATTCACTGGGGTGTGTGGTATTTGTTATTACTATTTTTGTGGAGCATAAGGAACTACTGGAATATTATCTTTTGGAGTATCATCCAGTTCTACATAATCATTGTCTTTCTTCTCATGTTGTCACAATAGATCTTTGTACAACACTTTCTCATTGAATATGACATCCCCGCTTCTTATAATTTTACAATTTTCAAAATTGAAAATCCTATAACCAAATTCATCAATGCCATATCCAACAAATACACATTTCTTTGATTTTGCTTCCATCTTGGTTCTATTTTCAAAATCTATATGTGCAAATGCTTCACAATCGAAGGTTCTGAGAAAAGAATAGCTTACCTTCTTACTAGTCCATGCTTCCTCTGGAATACCAAAACCCAAAGGAGTAGAGGGGCCTCTGTTAATTAAATAAATAAAAGTATTTGTAGCCTCTTCCCACATGTTTAAGGGGAGCCCAACATGTCGTCTCATAGTCCTTGCACGCTCCATTATTCTCCTATTCATGCGTTCGGCCACTCCATTTTCTTGTGGAGGCCTTGGAACCATTTTCTTCCTATGAATACCATTAGAGGAACAATAATATTCAAATTATTTTCTGCAATGCTCACCACCATTATTAGATCTGAGACATTTTAATCTTTTTCTTGTCTCATTCTCAACCAAGCTTTTCCATTTTTTAAAATTTTCAAATACATCAGATTTCTGCCTAAGGAAATAAATCCATACTTTCCTAGTTGCATCATCAATGAAAGTAACATAATACAGAGAGCCACCAAGGGAAGATACATGAGCTTTCCCCCATACATCTATATGCACAAGCTCTAATTTATCATCTTTCTTTTCTTTCCCACCCTTTAGTAAACTAACTCTCTTTTGTTTCCCATACACACAACTTTCACAGAAATCCATATTCACACATTTCAGAACTGGTAAAACTTTCTTTGAATGAAGTAATTTCGTACCTTTCTCACTCATGTTCCCAAGTCTGTTGTTCCATAGTGCTATTTCGGTATCTACAATGACTATTTCATTTTCTACCTGCTCAACTGCAGCAACTGTTCCTGAACATTCAATTTTCTATGTAACAATTAAAGTAGAAGGAACAATATTACCTGTACAAAGATATAAGGTGCCTACTTTCACACCTTTTTCTACTACTAAGGAAAATTTTGAAACCTTCCAATTTTTATCATTAAAAGTAACTGTGCAACCCTCATCACCTAGTTGCCTTGCTGAAATTAAATTTCTACTCAGCCTTGGATCATGTCTTACCTCTTGTAGTAGCCAATGATACCCATTCCGCAACTTAATCTTAATTATTCCCTTCCCAACAATCTGACATGGTTCATTATCTCCCAAATAAACTAGCCCATAATCACCTTGGACATAATCTATAAAATAACTCCTATGGGGTGTAACATGAAAAGAAGCCCCTAAATCTAGAACCCACGAATCATCAACATTTTCAAGGGAAAGGAGAAAAACATCATCTTCAGATGTATTACTTACCACATTTGCCTCCTTATTGCCTTCTTGATTGTCTCCTTCTTTGTTCTTCTGAGACCAACAATCTTTCTTCTTATGACCTGGTTTTCCACAGTACCAGCAGTCACTAGGTCCTCTTCATTGAGACCACTTTCCCTTTGACTTTCCTTGTGATTTCCCATGATTTCCAGAATTGTTTCCTCTATCTCTTGTTCTACCTCTAATTTCTACGTTCAAAAAATTACCTGATGTAGATCCACCTGAGCTTTTCCTACGAATATCCTCACTCAAAATAACACCAACAACATCATCAAATTTTAGGGTGTTCAAATTAAAAACAGAATTACTAACAACCATTATCAAGCCATTTCAGCTTTTTGGAAAAGAACAGAGAATCAAAAGAGCCCTAATTTCTTAATCAAAATTTATATTCATAGAAGACAATTGAATAGTAACTCTATCAAACTCATTTAAATGATCAGTCACTAACCCATGTTCTACTATCTTCATATTAAATAAATGCTTCATAAGAAATACCTTATTCGAAGCAGAAGTTTTTTCATACAACTTCTCTAGGGTTTCCATCAACTCTTTAGTTGTCTTTGCTTTTGTAATATTAAACGCCACTTATTGTGCCAGGCATAAGAAAATGCTTCCTAGTGCCTTTCTATCTAGAATATCCCAATCCTCCAGAGACATATTTTCCACTTTCTTGCTCACTCCTTCCAATGGTTTCCATAAATCCTTCTGATAGAGATAGTACTTCATCTGGATTTTCCATAACTGAAAGTTTTACCCATTAAAATTCTCAACCTTCAACTTACCCTCATCTACCATTACTCCCACTTGACCGCGAGACTCCCACTCAATTGTGAGGGCCTCCTGACAGAGGATAACTAAAATAAACCTTGATCTGATACCACTTGTTAGGATTAACAAGACAGAAATAACAATTACATGCATAAATATAACCAATATCAGAGAATAATAAACCAAAAATAGAAGAGAACACAAGACACAAAGATTTAACGTCGTTCACCCAATCCCTGGGCTACGTCCACCAACAACTAGTCCCATTATTATTATTATTCATTGATTACAATCTAATTGCAATACATAATCCCCTTACAGATTAATTCTGCCATAAACCCTAACCCTAAGCCAATTTATACAATCTTTATGCCACTTTAGGGTTAGAACACGTCAGCCCAAAAATTGACCAAACCCCACACATTACAGAAAGGTAAAACACTTTCCTGGATAGTACTTTCTAGACTAGTCACCATAATATAACACCTTTAACTTCCTTTTAGCTCGGCCAGGTCCCGCCACCAACCATGTGTCATATAAGCGCGATGCCTTGAAGATAAATCTCCTGCCATCTTTCATTCATGGGATTGCACCCACCATTGGATTAAAATAGATTTGATTGACACTTGTTCTCACCTTTAACTTTGAAAATGTTAGCCCCACAATCTCAAGATGAACACATGTCCCCCAGGCATGATTCCTTGATGGTTATCCTACATGCATCTTTTGATCAAGGCATTACACCCGACGTTGGATTAAATTTTACTTGCTTGACATCTTTAAGGCACAGAACACCACATGGACATTAGACTTAGGAAATATTAAAAACTGGGCCCTGCTGATCCTTCCCACACGAAACTAAGAACAAAGCCCTCTGTAATTTAGGGTTTTCCACCATGAAATATGGGTTTCTCTTTGCAAAATTTCAATATGGTACTCTCATAAATGATAGTACCAACACATGAAACAAGGGAACTAGACAACTGAAAAGGGGAGTGAGAAAAAAAAGAACATAGAAGATGATGATTTGGAGACTAATGATAGTGGTAGCTCAAATAAATCTATCTCAAATAGCTTGATCCATACTTATGATAAAGGGAAGGAGGGACCTGTCGATTTTGGTCCTGACATGCCTCCAACTAAGGAGAACCTAATTATGTCTAACGTGGATACGACTTTGACCTTGGATTTGGCGAGCTTGCACGGTGAGGTCGACAGTCTAAAAAAGAGAGTGAGTGAAGCAAAAAGAAAAATAGGAACAATTTCCAGATTCAATCTTCAGGTGATGCACACTTCTAAAACCTACCTCTACTTGTTGCAATGCAAGATTCTCAATGAAGATGAACTAGATGAAGGAAATTATAAGGACTTGTTCAAATTCCTCACCGATGTTTGGTCTCATGTGTTGTACTAGTCGGGCTACGATATCAAATATTCTCATAAGGTTTTGTGGGGATTTGACCCCTTACCCCTTTGGGGCTTTTCAACATATTTTAACTTTTAGCCCATGTGAATTTTTGAACTCTAGTTAGTGGTTCTACGACTTCAACTGCACCAATATGTTTTTGTTTATTTTTTAGCTTGTTCTCTTATGATTGGTATTTTTATGTACTATGGTGCTAACTTTTATGGTTATAGGCTATTGAATGATGGCCTACATTTATCTATTTTATTAGTTGTGTTCTAGGTCAGTTTTGATGTTTCTCTATTGTTAGTGTGTTGTGTCTATACACCCTCGAGCAGTGGCCTTGTAAGGGCCAGTGTAATAGTTTTTGTTGTTGATTAATATAAAAAACAATATTTAAAAAAATCATTTAATCTATTTAAAAATATAAAATTAACTTTATTTTTCAAAATAATAATAAAAAAAGAGAGCCACATACCATACATAACTTCTAAACATATGGACTAGTATCATATTAATTCAAGAGAATATTCTTACACAAAGGTAACATTAACTTTTCAAATAAAATAAAAACTGACCTTGACAAGGAATAACATTGATAACTAAACAGTTTAACAATTTGATATTAAAATGAACCCAGATGAGTGGGAATGGGAGTAGGCTACATTTTTTAAATTCTGTCAATGGTGATGGGGACAAAGATGATGATCCAGGTGGGTGCAAGAATATTTTGATACTGTTGGTTGTTCCTCTGATCTTTGGAATCCTTACTTGTAAGGTTTGTTTTGGGATTAGCGGGTCGAGGGTTTCTTTTCCCCTTGTCCTTTCTCTATCCTTGGTCCTTTGTTGTGGTAGTTTAGCTATGAATGCTCAGAGGTGGTGTTTGTACAGGTGCCCTCTCTCCTATTTGAGGGTCATTTTACAATCTTATTTTTTTGAATCGCTAGACCTAATCACCACCAACCTTGGCCCTTTGAATTTGGTTCTCCGTGCCTGTTTCCCTAACCTAGGGATACTTTATTTCTAGTAAGCTCTATATGGATATAGAGTGGTGTGATGAACTATAACTGATTGAATGTTTGAAGATGACAAAGTTGATGATCACCGAGATGCAGGAAGTAAATGCAAGACATTACATTAGTTAATGTATTGTATTGTCATTGATGTCAACTTAATATGGTATGATTTCTCATACTCATATTGTCACAACACTTAAAGATTTGAAGAGACAAAGTTTTTGTCATCGGTAATCAGACATTGAGTGACACTAGACCTCGATAGACAGTGAACCCCGAGCATAGAAGTTCACAGTGTTAACCGACGGATAGTATTACCCAAGCAGGTAATACCCAAGCAAGCATTACCAAGCTAATTGTAGTTGTCATCAAACAAAACTAAAGTTAAAGCCTGAGCTATTTACAGTAGTCACCGAGAACAATTGAAGTATTGACTGACGGGAACTGAAGTTAGGAAAATGACAAAACAACTTAGCTGGCAGGAGTTAAAGATAAAGTTAATTGATTGTTTACTTTTTTTTCATTGATCAATTAAAAGCTAAAGATAAGAAGGAGATTTAAAGCATCTTTTATTCTAGAAAACAAGGAGAGATTTGCAGAATAAAATTAAAGTTAGCATGGCGATATTTACGGATCAAGAAGTGATCAACGAAAAAAATAAGAAGGACAAGAAATGATGAAATCATGTCTAGATAAAGAGATAAGTAATTCATAAGAAATGGGTAAAAAAAAGAAAGAGGAATGTTGAAGATAGAATTCCTTATACAGACCTGATCATACAAGCTGAAGAATAGAGCTAAAGAATTATGCAGACATCGAGCAACAAAGAAGCAACATCATTCACCAAGAAGAAAGAAGTGGAGCAAAAGAATTGAAGAGAACAATGATCAGAAAGGTATTATGAGCTTACAATAGATCTGAACATCTGCAAAGATTAAGTTGTATTTATGAAAAGATCATATGTTGTTTCAGTTTAACCATTGATTTAGAAAATCTCTTAACCGAGTAGGATTTAACCATCCTTTATATATTGAGATACATCCCAAGGAGTATCAAAAGGTTTTCATGTTAACATCATAGTGAATTCTAGGTCAAGTGATAAACTATTAGTGATAAATCCTCTAACAAGGTAGCACTTAATAGTGTGTTTGTAACCTTTAACAGGGTTGGCTCTATACTGAGCTCACTGTTAGCATTTTTCCCTGACCTTGTCAAGGAAAGGCTAATTAACAAGGATCAAACAATCCTCCTACAATTCAAGCTCAAAGTCTCAGGCAGGTGTACCTATTGGATTCACTTCTTTTAGCGAATCATGAGATGGATTCCTACCCATCACACTAAATCTAATAATCATTTATAATCTTTAAATAGAAAAGTAAATTGAATTAATTTTGTGGACTGGTGATGACAACTGCATAAAGAAGCAAAGACCAGTGCCTTGTCTATTGGGCAACAAAGTCATATAAATATACATTCACAAAAAACCCTCTAAATCCAAACATACAAGACCCAAATGAAATGCCTTAAATTTCACTCTTTTCACTCCAACACCTGGACATCAAATTCATATCCAACCTTGAAACCTCTAAACTTGTCTATAGGATTTACTCTTTCCTTGAAAGAAACTAAAACACAAATTCACAGCTACCTTATAACTGGTGCACTAAAATGCCTTACAAATTAATACACAAAGATTTAGGGTCAAACACAAAGACATCAGAAAAATACTGGAAAGAGATTACATTTGTTTTTCATTAAAAACTTCTGATTCAATACATTTACACAACAAAGAACTCAAAACCAGACACCCAAAATCAGAAAGCTACCTTGCAGCATTAATTTCACCATACCTATACAATTGAGAAGATTTTGAGATATAAAGGAATTGGAAAAACAAATCCAGTCACCAACACCTGTCCTTCTTCTCCCAAAAATATCTGCAACTACTTCTTTCTATGTCTGCCAAAATCTGATTTGATCTAGACTCAAAAGGCTTGCAAAATCAAAATCCTCATTCTGAGACCTTTCCGATGATATATGATACTTGATATGTCTGCACAAAATCTGACCATCTGTTGAAATCATTCTTTTGCTTGTGCATCATTTAAATTTATGAATTTTTTCAATATAGTCTAAACTATATCATTCTATAAATTTAACTTTGATTTTATATTCTACATAGATTATTCAACTCATTTTTGCCATTTTTCTATGCAAATCACTAGATTTCACCAAGTGTCACCTCCTAGTTGGCTCTGAAAATCTACTTCCTAATTTTTGACTAGCTCCAATTTGCCTCCGCGAGTGCACGACTAAGCTTGAATCACTCAATCGCAACACTTTTTTACTTCATTGCAAATCCTCTACGAGTGCATGACTAGCTTGGTCGCGCACTCGCATGCCTTTTTTATCACCTTAGAAAACATGCACGACTGTGCAATTGGGCATTTTTGGGTGCGCGATTGAGCGAATGGATGCTTTGTGACTGTGTGACAAGCTCGGTCGCTCACCCATGAGCCAATTTTGTTGTCTTGGTTCTCTTGCGCGACGAGCCAATTTTGGGTCTGTGACTGAGTGACTTGCTCGGTTGTGAGCTCGTGTACCATTTTGGGTACCTCATCAAACCAGCGTGACAAGATCGGTCGTGCAGTCAGGAGCCATTTCCATGATTGCCTTCCTCCACCGTGAGTGCGTGACCGCCTGCCACGTGTCTACCATGTCAACATCATCTGCGCTATTTCTCTACAAAATTTGCTTATCTGTCACCTCGGCATGCTTCCCGATGCACCATCTATCCTTGCGTGTGGAGAGAGCCTCCTCTTTGCTTCACATTTCAATATACTTGTGATTTTTCTTATAAACACTAGAATTTCCCATTTCCGGATGAAGGTGGGACTAATCTGTTTGAATTTTAAAGGCTTTCTGTGCATTTTCCTTCAAAATATATGGGGCCCATCAGTGCACTGAGTCTTCCAGCCAAGGGACCTGCCAAGTAGTCTCTTGGATTCTCATTCATATTATATTGAAAGCATTGGAGTATTTAAATACCAAAAAAAACTGAAATCCCATGCATGTGGGATAAATGTCTTTTGCAAAATTTTGAAACCTTGATATTTTTGCCAATACTCAGAGAACCATAAATTTTGCATTTCAACTCAGATTTGTTTGAAATTTTTACTATAGATTTCAGAAATGGTCCTCTCAATCATATCAAAAAATCAGCCTGACCCAATTCGTAGTTTTTGAAATATGGCCAAAACTGTGACTACCTGTGCTCTTGCATTTTGCATTGGTGGCTGACAAGTTAACATGCCTTTGCTCTTGCTTCCACATTGTGAAGATTTGGAAAATAATTAATGTGCTGGTCTATGGTCTTTTGGTGTTGGATTTCCTTTATGCCTCCTCCAAATGTTGTGCATGCAATCCTCCTTACTCCATTTGTATTTGTTGTTCTTTAAAATGTTTTTTAAAAAACTTCCCATCCAGTGTTGCACCAACATGCACATGTTATGGTTTGTATTCAAAATGTTTCCTCCTCTGTTTCTAGCATAGGAAATACTTTTAATGCTGACTCCTTGGCCCTTACTCCTGCTAATGCACATACTTGAAATTTTATAGATTTATATCTTATTCCCAGCATTGATTCTTCATCTAACTCACCTCCATTCATATGCACTGACACTCTTGTCCTCTATCAAAAAGTTCAAATGCCTCATATATGCTTTCACATTATAAATATAAACCATTTTTCAATTACACCATAAAACATCAAACTGGCGTATTTATAATTAATCTTCATATTTTTATAAACTGAACTCACTAATGGCCAGTAGCTCATGGAATGATCCTTGAAAACTGACTGAAAAACACTTTACAAGCATGGGAAATGAAAGGCACATTCATCTTCAGCATCTGAGCAATGATCATCAGCTGTACTCTCTTAAAATTTTCAAGGCAAAAAGATAATAATACTCAAAGTGGGCCATTTAGCAATTCCGCACTTTACATTCTGAGAATCAAAATTAATTGCAAATGGGATGACTTTGGAAAACTGTGAAAATGAACTCATGGGGATCTAAAAATGGAAACAAATCTTCTCTCTCATGCCTACAACACCTTTCAATAATCCTTATATCATGAAACTTTATCTGGTCAAAGATTCTAGCATGCAAAGTAGGTCATTTGCTGTAATTAGGCACTGTGCAAAAATGCAGATTTGTGTAAACACCTTAAAACAACTGTCTCAAAAACTCATCAAATCTGATATCTAAAAACTATAACCTATTACATTTACTCCATGATAAGTTTTAAATACATATCCCAAGAGGATTATCATAAAAAAAATAGTCCTCTTTCTTGCATGTATTCAAAGTCGGCCTTCTCCACAAGCTTTCAGGAAAAATTTTACTTAGTAACTCCAAATTTCTCCAAAATTTGAGAGTACTAACACTCACTTCAGAAGAGTGAAAATTTTGGGTTACCAGTCCCAAGTGGTTTTTCCCTTAATAGGGTTTCCACGTTAAAAATCCATGTGTCAAATGTGTATATGGTTCATTGCTTTAATGTTTTGCTTTACACATTACTAAAACAAGATTGATCGATAAACACTAAGTTATTTACTGTATTTCAGAAAAGGCTAGACTACTATTCGATAAAGCTTAAGAAAAAGGACAAAGAATATATTCCAAGAAGTAGTTATTTGATAATATTATTTAAAGGCATACATTTTGTAGGGCGGAAGATAACTAGAGTTTTTATATATGTAGTATAAAGTTTTGGTTGAATTATTGGATTAATTTTTGAGGCCACTGATTCACCCCCCTCTCATATATTCTAACAATTGGTATTAGAGCTTGTGTTCTTGAAAGGAAGGTTTAATGACCTGAGCTAAAGATCACAAGATGAGAAAAAGGTATGTGGCTAAGTTGAACAAGGACAACTTTGCATCATGGCAAAGCAGGATAAGACTCCACCTATCAGGTATTGGAAATGATGTCACACAGTACTTAAATACTGAATATGTGTTACTTACTGGACCTCTGACATTTGATCAATTAAGAGAGAAACATGAACACATTTCTATGATGATAGAACTTGCTTCCTCACTCTCTAATACTAAATTTCAAGATGTCAAATCATGCACCACTGCAAAGAAAATGTGGGACAAACTTAAGCTAGTACATGGAGGAGATACAAATGTGTCGAGGGATAAAGATAAAAGCCTAAGGGGAAAGTTTGATGAACTAAGAATGAAAGGAGAAAACATCACTATGTATAGTAGCATAATTAAAGAGGTTGTTAATGCTATCCAAGGAGTAGGAGGTGTACTTGAAGAAGAAATAGTGGTAAGTAAAATTCTCAGAACCTTACTGCCTGTTTATGCTATTAGAGTATCTGCTATACAAGAAATGAGAGCAATAGAAAATAACAATGTTACCCTAGATAGTTTGATTGGTAGACTTATTTCATTTGAGATGAATAACTTTGACAATAGTGTCTTACCATCTATTGATTCTGCATTCAAATATTCTTTGAAAGTAAGTAAATCAAGTCATAACAACACTATGAGAAATGATAGTGAAAGTGATAGTGATGAAAAAGAACTTGATGAAATTGAAGCACTAATGGCTAGAAGATTGCAGAGGGGAAAAGGTAGATACAAAGGTAAATTACCATTGGTATGTTTTAGTTGTAAAGAGGTTGGACACTTTGCTGCTAGATGTCTAAACAAGAGAAAAGAAGACAGAAAAGATGACATATCTTGATGCAGAGGGCATCGATGGTATTCTTAAATCTGCATATGCTTTAATATAATCTTTCTTTCTTTATAAACATTTATTTGAGGCTCCCAATCTTTTTTGATTCCAAAAATCAATAATAATAATATCCACTCGATATAACAACATTAACTAAATATTATATACTCCATGATTACACGCTGAACCAAACTCACCAAGCAATTTATCTCCTCTAATTATTTCATGCCTCACGGGTCGCCCACGGCTTGTGAATATGTTCCACCACCTTTTCTGCACAAAACTGCAATAGTCAAGTTGTACGTATGTATATAAGTTCACCACCTTTCTATTAATGAATATCGAGCATATAATAACATAATCTTGGCTATTGCTCCAAGGTGGCTGTTCAACATCCTTTGAGCTACACCTAGTACCCCTGTAAATAGTTCTCTCTCGGCTATTCCAAGATGACTGTCGCAACATTGTCTCCTAGGTCCACGCGAACATGACCAGACTTACCAACTTTGCCAACGTCTTCTTCATAATTTGAAATCAGTGCAATAATTGTATAATGGTTCTTGAAACTCATATACACCTTAATACATTTAATAATTAACCCACGGTTTCTCAGTCAATACTCTGTCAAATAAAATGGTGTCCATTATTCCATTCAAGACTGTCATAACAAACCGATTCATATCAAAACAACTCTATAATGTCGACTATGAAGAAAACCAGATTCAATAAAATATTTAAATATAGGTTATCAATAAATTAGAACCTGATACATATCATTTTTTATTCTATCATAAAATAAATTAAAATCCGATAACCATAAACCGAGTTGTATAAAACATCAACTTTGCAAATAATAAAATGACTCAGAGAAACCAAACTGTAGGAGATATAAGGAAAAGTCTAAACAAAATTGAACATAAAACCATTACTAGACTCTTAATCAATACAATTCATTAAAAATCCAATGGATACATAATATGACTGGCTCTTCTGGCTAGAGGGTAGCAAGCCCAATTCTCTCTACCAATTCTACTCTTTCTTCTGTAGCCTCATCTATATCAGCTCTCACTTTTGTGATTACATTTATATCTATAAAAAGAGATTCTTGGACAGTTATAAATGACTCTTCGTATTATTCATGGGTCAGTTACAAATGACCACATGGTATATCATTACTAACTTTACCCTTCCTAAACTGACACTATAACTTTCTAACTCCAACTGACTCAAATGATTGATTTGTATGATTGTTGGGATATAAACTAAACTAGTAAAGTATCATGGAGTTGAAAACAAAGTTGTCAACTTCACGAATATAAAAACCTTTCATTTATTATAACTATGACACTTAGACTACTAATATCTAATCTTACCCAATTACATTAATATGACTCAAAATGACTTACTAGGCCATATTATAATGTAAAATAACCATATAAGTCCATGTATATTCTAGGATCTTCAAAATGTTTCTAGTCTCGTGATGTACCTACATCATACTCCCGGGGACACAAAAATTCAAGTCGCATTGAATTTCCATGATCTTTTTCCTAGTTTTCCAATTGCATGAAGGCAATGTTATTATCATAAGAATGACTGAGTTGATGTCGCTCCACATAACGTGCTGGTTCCAATCTTCATAGTGAATTCCCTTCTTGGTATGTGTAGGGGTACCTTATTTGAATCATGTAACAAATATATTAGACATAATCATCATATCACCTGTATAAAGATACCTATCAGTTTGATCCAGAATTTGGTATTCGTCTTGTTTGTATATCTCTAGGGCATCATGGTGATTAATAAATACTCCATCCTCTATATCAATAGTCTTCTCCTTGGCATACGATCCTTGTACCATGTCCTTTCCTTCTTGATCATATTTTTCAACAACCCCATCATCTGGGAAAATGCTAATTTATTCAACCACACCTTTCACCAACTCTCCTTCATCTGCAAGAACCTTTTCCTCATAAGGTTCAACAAGACCATCTTGTTGTTCACTCTCTACACCAGCATTCATCTACTTTCCTTTCCCTCTTAATAGAATGTTTACCTCTTCTTTGTATGTTTCATCATCATGTGCCTTTGTACCCTGAATCACACCTTCCTCCTTAGCCTCATCCTTTTGTTCTTCATGCTCTGGAAACACAATTCTATCAACTAGACCCATACTTCTTGTCTCCTTCCAAGATGGATCATCTTCTTCCATCAATGGAGTTAACACAAAATTCGCTCCATCCTTAATGATAGTGTAAGTGTTCTTGTGAGAATCATACATAATGTTATTGTTATATTACCATGCCCTACCTAAGATCAAATGACAATCTCATAGTGGCATTATATCACATTTAACTATATCAAAGTAATCCCCAATTTTGAAATGAACATAAGTCTTCTCTAAGACATCAAACCACTGGCCTTTACCTAAACCAAAATCTCGGTTAGGTTCTTCATGCATTATCCTTTGTAGAACTAACTTCTCAACCATCTTAATAGAAACAAGATTACCAATTGAACCACTATCCACATTGACTTTGCATACCTTGCCTTTGTACCTACACTTTGTTCTGAAAATGGAATGATGCTAACTGTTCCGTATCCTTTCTTCTTCTTTCTCCATGGTGATGAAAATTGTAACACAATCTTCCAACATAAACGAGCCCAAAAAGATCTTTTTGGGCTCTGATACCACTTTGATGTAGAGGGAAGTGATGGTATTCTTAAATCTGCACATACTTTATAATCTTTTTTTCTATATAAACATTTATTTGAGGCTCCCAATCTTTTTCAATTCCAACAATCAATAATAATAATATCCACTCAATATAACAACATCAACTAAATATTATACTCCATGATTATATGGTGAACCAAACTCACTAAGCAATTTATCTCCACCGATCATTTCATACCTCGTGGGCCATCCACAACTTGTGAATATGTTGCACCACCTTTTCTCCACAAAATTGCAATAGTCAAGTTGCATGTATGTATATAAGTTCACCACCTTTCTATTAATGAATATTGAGCATAGAATAACATAATCTCGGCAGTTGCTCCAAGGTGGACATTCAAAATCCTTTGAGTTACACCTAGTACCCTTGCAAATAGTTCTCTCAACTATTCCAAGATTATTGTCGCAACATTGTCTACCAGGGTCCATGCGAGCATGACCAGACTTACCAACTTCCCTGATGTCTTCTTCATGATTCGAAACTAGTGCCATAATTGTATAACGATTCTTAAAACCTGTATACACCTTAATACATTTAATAATTAACCCAGAGTTTCTCAGTCAATACTCTGTCAAATAAAATGGTGTCCATTATTCCATTCGGGACTGTCGTAACAACTCAATTCATATCAAAATAACTCTATAATGTCGACTGTGAAAAAAACCAGATTCAATAAACTATTTAAATATCAGTTATCAATAACTTAGAACTTGATACATATCACTATTGCATTCTATCATAAAATAAATCAAAAGCTAATAACCATAAACCAAGTTGTATAAAACATCAACTTTGCAAATAATAAAATGACTCAGAGAAACCAAACTGTAGGAGATATAAGGAAAAGTCTCAACAAAATTGAACATAAAACTGTTTCTCAACTCTTAATCAATACATTTCATTTAAAATCCAATGGATACATAATATGAATGGCTCTTCTAGCTAGAGACCAGCGAGCCCAATTCTCTCCACCAATTCTACTCTTTCTTCTGTAACCTCCTCTATATCAACTCTCACTTTTGTGATTACATTTCTGTCTATAAAAAGAGATTCTTGGACAGTTATAAATGACTCTTTGTATTCTTCATGGGTCAGTTAAAAATGACCACATGGAACATCATTACTAACTTTACCCTTCCTAAACCGACACTATAACTTTCTAACTCCAACTGAATCAAATGACTGATTTGTATGATTGTTGGCATATAAATTAAACTAGTAAAGTATCATGGAGTTGACAATGTAAAATAACCATATAAGTCCATGTATATTCCAAGATCTTCAAAATGTTTTCACTCTCGTGATGCACCAGCATCAGATCTTATGAAAAGAAGTATGACATAAGTGATGACCGAGATTAGTGAAGAAACCAAGAATCTGACAGAAGAGATAACCGAGACTACAAGGACAAAGGAAAGAAAGCTTGTTACCTAGTTGAGAACAAAGCTGAGAATACTGACACCGAATCTGATGAAGATATTGAGGTGGTATTTGTTTCTATGAAGGATGATTCAGATGAAGAAGAAATGTATGTAGAAACTGTACTACTATCTAAGGTTATCAAGAATGATGTCTGGATTATTGATAGTGGTTGTACTCACCACATGACTGGAGATAAGGAAAATTTTAAAACTTTTAAATATTATAATGGTGGATCAATAAGAATGGGTAATGACTCACCTTGTCCAATTGAAGGTAAAGGAACCATCATGTTGAATAATTTGATCAGATGTGAAAATACATATTGGGTAAAGGGACTTAAATATAATCTATTGAGTGTTTCACAACTGAATGACATAGGTCACTAAGTTGCATTTGAGAACAAAAAGGCAAAGATATTTAATGAATTAGGAAGGTTGATCAGTACTCGTTAACAAAAAAAAGGTAACCTATTCTATCTTGATGATATTAACACCACTTATTTAATTGCTAGAAATGAAGACATATGGTTATGGCATAAAAGGTTATGTCATGTGAATTTTGACAACATGGTTAGGATAAGCAATAAATGGAAAGTAAGAGGCTTACTGAACATGTCAAAGCCCGAGCATGTCATATGTAAGATTTGTCAAAAAGGTAAAATGACAAAGTCTAGTTTCAAGAGAAAGACCTACACATCTAATGCTATTCTAGAATTAGTCCATACTGACTTATGTGGACCAATGAGAACAAAGATCTATTATGGTGGTAAATACTTTATTCTCTTTGTTGATAATTACTCTAGAATGATGACTGTTATGTTCTTAAAAGAGAAATAAGAAGCATTTAAGATGTTTAAATGGTATAAAGCTATAGTTGAAAACAAAGTGGAAAATAATTGAAATGTCTGAGATCATATAGAGGAGGATAATTTATCTCTGATGAACTCACTAACTTTTGTAATGAGCATGGAACTAAAAGACAAGTTTCTGCACCGAGAACACCACATCAAAATGGGATTGCTGAAAGAAGAAACAAATCAATTGTTGACTATGCCAGAACATTGATGATTGAGAAATGCATCACACAAACATTCTAGAGAGAAGCTGTCAGTACTGTTGTCTACACATTGAAAAAGGTTCAATTGAAGAAAGACACCAATAAGACACCTTATGAGATACGGTATGGAACTACACCTAATGTAAGTTACTTTAGAATTTTTGAAAGTCAATGTTATATATTGAAAGATGATAGAAATGGAAAGCTTAACTCCAAAGGTGATGAAGGAATATTTCTAGGTTATTCTACCAAAAGCAAATCTTATAAATGTCTTAACAAATCCTCTTACAAAATCATTGAAAGTGAAAATGTCAAAGTGGATGAATTTGCTAAGAAAAATGATGAGGAAAGAAGAAAGGAACTAGAAGATTACAATAGGTTTGTCTATAGTGAAGAACTTGACACTCTTCCTAAGCAATAGTGTATCACTACCGAGCGACAGAACAATGCACCCAAGTATCAGGCTGCAAATACGGAAAATCAGAAAATTTCTCACGATGATATACCGAGCGATGAAGATCAAAATGAAGGTCAAGATGATGATCAGAATGATGAACAAAGAGCTGAACTGGTACTTGACAAGTATGTCAAAAGACACCATCCACATAACCAGATTATAGGAGACAAAAAGGATGGAATGAGAACAAGAAGTAAGTCACTAAACACTAGATGTTTGATTTTTGATTTTGAGCCTAAATCTATTACTACTGCACTTGAGAATCCAGAATGGGTTAGTTCTATGAATGAAGAGATAGAATAGATAGAGAAGAACAAAACATGCACATTATTACCTAGACCAGATGACAAAAATGTCACTGGTACCAAATGGATATTCAGAAACAAACTGAATGAGAATGGAGAAGTCACAAGAAAAAAAACAAGATTAGTATGCAAAGGGTATGCACAAGAAGAAGTGATGCAGGAGCATCCTGGGTGTAAGGGCAATCTTGCATCACCCAAAAATATTTCTGTTTTCTTTTCAATAAGGGCTACCTTGTGCAGAGACGCTATTTATGGAAACTCGCTAATTTTAGTAAGTTGGCCATACGATCTCAGAATGTTCTGATTTTGCATGTGGAGGTTCATCTCGGTCATATCAGCTTGCCAGTAAAGTTTCATGGCTAGATCAAGTCTAGTTTTGAAGATATTGAAAATTTTTGGTATTGAAAATAGGGTACAGAAACTTCGAGCTCAGTTTTGAAGGCTTTAGAGGCCCCGGATGAGGTCGAAACTTGGGCTCAATGATGCTTGCATAATCAAACTATTGTAGAGCGCTTCGTGGCATTTTTGAAATGGGGTTATAATAGTCAATTGAGTCAACTAGTGATGACTTATGGTCTCCGAAAGTTGGGTCACCTGAAATAGCAGAAAATGATTTTCCTTCAAAAATTTTGGGTTTCAAAAGTTATTTTGAGCCGACTTTGATGTACTAAATTGAAAAATAAAATAATTCTAAGTTTGGTCGGCCCTAAGGGCTAAATTTATGGAACCTTCTCGGGTGGTGGAAATTGCCTAT
>MU224173.1:1459952-1478760 GCA_018584345.1 Thuja plicata
TTCGGGTTTCAAAAGTTATTTTGAGCTGACTTTGATGTACTAAATTGAAAAATAAAATAATTCTAAGTTTGGTCGGCCCTAAGGGCTAAATTTCTGGAACCTTCTCGGGCGGTGGAAATTGCCTATATAAAGAAGGCCYGTAGTGTTGTTTTAGGCAGTTCRGGACAGTTCTGGGTAGATCTGGGCAATAATTCGAGGCTTTGTCCTACAGAATATTGTAAGGGGAATGCCCATGTGGCTTTGCATATTGTAATTCTGAAAGTTTGTAATTCCGCATTTGTGGAGATAATAAGAAGTCCATTTTCTGTTCTTGCAAATTGTTGTTGCTTCTCTGTTTCTGTTATGTGTTTGTGGTATTAAGGGGAGCACCCTTCATCAAGAAGATACTGAATATGGAGGAACCTTTGCACCCATTTCTAGAATAGAAGGAGTAATAATTATACTTTCTTATACTGCATTAAAAAGATTTAAGGTATACCAAATGGATGTCAAATCTACATTCCTAAATGGAATACTAGAAGAAGAAGTATACATTGAACAACCAAAAGGGTTTGTTGATCCTAACAAGAGGAACATGGTGTGTAGACTACACAAAGCCTTGTATGGATTGAAACAAGAACCGAGAGCATGGTATGAAAGAATTCACTCTGATCTCATAAGTATTGGATTTGTAAGAAAAAGTGAAAACAATAATATGTATTTAAAAGAAGATATTGATGATAACATTTTTATTGCTGAAATATGTTTTGATGATGTCATATTTCGACGTAATGATATGTTATGTAAATAATTTGAAAATGAAATGAGAAAAGAGTTTGAGATGTCAATGTTTGGGGACATCAAATTCTTTCTTGGTCTATATATTTTTCAACAGGATTCAGGCATCTATATCACATAATCAAAATACATCAAGGAAGTTGTCAATATATTCAAGATGGAAGAGTCCAAACTAGTTGGAACACCTATGACAACCGGATGCAAACTAACAAAGGAAAACTAGTCAACTGAGGTAAATTAGATCTTATATAGATCAATGATTGGCAAGCTAATGTATGTTGTACATACTAAACTAGATATAGCACATGCAGTTGGAATAGTTGCAAGATTCTCTGCTAATCCCAAGGAATCACACATGATTGTTGTCAAAAGAATTATGAGATGTCTAAAGAATACCGAGGACTATGGTCTTTGGTATAATAAAGAAGGAAAATTTGAGCTTCAAGTCTATACAGATGTTGATTGGGCTGGAAACATAGATGACAGAAAGAGCACAACAATAGGAGCATTCTTTATGGGTGACAAACTTGTCACATGGATAAGTAAAAAGTAAGGATGCATCTCACAATCCACTATAGAAGCAAAATATGTGGCTGCTGCTGCAAATTTCTCTAACATTGCATGGATCAAGAAATTAATGGAAGGTATGAATATGAAAATTCTTGAACCAGTAATTATCTACTTTGATAATACAAGTGCTATCAACATTTCAAAGAACCCTATCATGCATGCTAAGACAAAGCATATTGCTATCAAGTATCATTACTTAAGGGAGCAAGTGCAAGAGAAAGAGGTGATACTATAATATGTGCAATCCAAAGAACAATTAGCAGACATATTCACAAAGCCATTGCCTAAAGATATTTGAGTACCTAAGAAAGAGACTAGGGGTCTGACCCTTGTCTATTGGTCACTAAGTTGACTAGGAGGCTGCATAAACCTATACATTATTAGAAGATCATTCATGTTGATGCAAGAAAAGAGATGGACTACAAAGATATATCAGTACACAACAAGGTACTTAACTACACCAAACCCAAGAGTTATTATTATCCACTACAAAGCTAAATTTCTAATGGAGAGAAAATTCAAGGAATATATTAAAAAAAGATATACTTTGGCATTGCTGTCAAAGGGAGAGATGTACTAAATATTGAGAGAAGTATTCAATGAAATATATTGCTGTCAAAGAGAAAAGAACTATCCATCAAGGATAGGAATAATCAAAGGGAGAGAAAGCATCAAAGAAATATTCAAAGAAACATCCATCTAAGGGAGAGAAAACATCAGAGAAAGATTCAAAAAAACATCCATCTAAGGGAGAGAATTTGAAAAGTTAACACTCCATATCTATCCATAAAAGGGAGAAGAGATTCTACAACAAAGGGAGAGACAAAATAAAATGTTTTTACATCTATCCAGTGAAGGGAATTAACAATGAAGAAAGTACTTTGCAAGAATCAAATCTAAGCTAGAAGAGCTTACCGAGAGTCAGATATTTAAATTGATTATAGAATAATAATCTTGATAGAGATTGATGAACTACAACTGATATATTTCATATTGTATTAGTAGTATGTAGTATGTTGCCATCAATGCCAAAGGGAGAGATTGATGAACCATAGCTGATTGAATGTTTGAAGATGACAAAGTTGATGATCACTAAGATGCAGGAAGTAAATGCAAGACATTAAATCAGTTAATGTATTATATTGTCATTAATGTCAACTTAATATGGTATGATTTATCATACTCATATTGTCACAACACTTAAATATTTAAAGAGACAAAGTTTTTATCATCGGTAATCATACACTGAGTGACAGTAAACCCTGATAGATAGTGAACCCCGAGCACAAAATTTCACATTGTTAACCGACAGACAACGTTACCCAAGCAAGTGATACCTGAGAAAGCATTACCGAGCTAACTATAGTTGTCACCGAATAGAACTGAAGTTAATGCTTGAGCTATCTGCAGTAGTCATTGAGCACAACTGAAGTATTGACCGATGGGAAATGAACTTAGGAAAACAACAAAACAACTTAGTTGGTAGGAGCTAAAGGTAAAGTTAACTAATTGTTTACTTTGTTTTTATCAATCAGTTAAAAGCTAAAGATAAGAAGGAGATTTAAAGCATGTTTTATTCCAGAAAACAAGGAGAGATTTGTGGAATAAAATGAAAGCTATCATGGCGAGCTTTACAGATCAAGAAGTGATCAATGAAGAAAACAAGAAGGACAAGAAACAATGAAATCATGTCTATGTAAAGAGACAAGTAATTCATAAGAAATGGGAAAAAAAAGAAAGAGGAATGCTGAAGAGAGTTTTGGTGAAGATAGAAGTCTTCATACATACCTGATCATACAAGCTGAAGAAGAGAGCTAAAGAATTATGCAAACACTGAGAAATAACATTCACCGAGAAGAAAGAAGTGGAGCAAAGGAATTGAAGAGAACAATGATCAGAAAGGTATTATGAGCTTACAATAGATCTGAACATCTGCGAATATTAATTTGTATTTATGAAAAGATCATATATTGTTTCAGTTTAACCATTGATTCATAATATCTCTTAACCGAGTAGGATTTAACCATCCTTTATATATTGAGATACATCCCAAGGAGTATCAAAAGGTTTTCATGTTGACAACATTTTGAATGCTATGTCAAGTGATAAACTGTTAGTGATAAATCCTCTAACAAGGTTGCACTTAACAGTGTGTTTGTAACCTTTAACATGGTTGGCTCTTCATCAAGGTCACTTCAGAAGAGTGAAAATTTTGGGTTACCGGTCTTAAGCGGTTTTTCCCTTAATAGGGTTTCCATGTTAAAAATCCATGTGTCAAATGTGTATATTGTTCATTGCTTTAATGTTTTTCTTTATACATTACTAAAATAGGATTGATCGGTAAACACTAAGTTATTTACAGTATTTTGGTAAAGGTTAGACTGCTATTCGGTAAAGCTTAAGAACAAGGACAAACAGTATATTTTGAGTAGTAGCTATTTGATAAGATTATTTAAAGGCATACATCTTGTAGGACTAAGGATAACTAGATGTTTTATATATGTGGTATAAATTTTTGGTTGAATTATTGGATTAATTTTTGAGGCCACTGATTCAACCCCCCTCTCAATTATTCTAACATGGTGGTACATTCATGTTACACCTCTATCCATTCTTTGTTGTTGTTATGTTTCTCTATGCACGAGGAGAGGGGAGAGCCTTTTTCCCTGGTTTGGAGGTGGTGGTTTTATTTTGTTATGATGATATCAGACCCAACTGTGGGTATGATGTTGGGGTTTATTACCTGTGTGAAAGTGTTGGTTACCTCTTCTTTCTCCTGTGAGTGGGGATTTTGTATTGTGTCACTTATCTTGAGTAAGGATTTGGTTGGTTTTGGAATGTTCTAGAGATTGGATTTCCCATCCTTTGTTTGGGTTTGTGGGTTGGTGACTCTGTATTTTGTTTATAGGATTTTTTTTTTCCCTATCCTATTGTACTTGGTGGTACAACTAAAGAGTTCTTGGATCCCTGCTGGAGGGGAGTGGTGAGTTTTGAACGAGTTGAATTTTTTTACCTTGCTATGGTGGTTTTTGGATTCCACCTATAAGTTTTATCTACTTTGGTTGATGTTGGGGTCTTACCCTTCCTCTTTGATGGCTATTTCCTTGGTGCTCTCAGTGTTGGCTATTTAGTGTTTAGTGTGGTCATATATGTTTTGATCTCTAAATGTGGAGAAGAGCTAGGCCCTTGGGTCTTTGTTGGAAGTGGGTGTTCTTTGTTTGTACTATAGGGTTTTGGTTTACCCTACTTGGTCTTTGAGGGTAGCTACTGTTGTTGTGCCTCAAATTATTTAGGATTGTGGGTTTGGTGTTTCTTGCATACTTTGAGGTGTCGATGTGATACTAGTGGGGTTTGAAGTTTCTTGTGAGATGGGAGGTATTGGCGTGCTACCAATGGGGTTAGGATTTTCTAGCATTTAATTATGGATTTACCCTGGCTTCTGTCAACATTTGTGGGCCTCTTATTTTGATGGTAAGAATGCTCTTGTGTTGACTGGAGGTGTGGCGTGTTGTGTTCTAATCGATGGAAAGGTGATGCTCCAGATTTTGGAGGGGTTTTGGGATATTTATGAGAATTATTTTCTTCTACCTATCGTGAGCCTAAATATGGTGCCTACCTTGGTTTCCAGGGTTGTGTTTCTTATCCCTTTGCAGTTGGGGTGTGATAGATGTTGACGCTAATACTTGGTTTCCTTTTCATATTTTTGTGTGTTATTTTGTTTAGACTATCCATCTTAGCTAGTATGGATAGTGGTCTTGTTTCTTCTTATGAAATGTCAATTGCTAATAGTTTTAAAGGGTTTTTTCAAGTCTTTGGTTGTTTTTAGTTGAATTTTGTAGTTGACTT
This sequence comes from Thuja plicata, assembly GCA_018584345.1. Classification (NCBI taxonomy): domain Eukaryota; kingdom Viridiplantae; phylum Streptophyta; class Pinopsida; order Cupressales; family Cupressaceae; genus Thuja; species Thuja plicata. Next base: position 1,465,146 of record MU224173.1, read on the forward strand.
TGAGGTTATGTTGGACCTTGTTGTAGGAGAAGGTGCAGAAATGAGGGGACAATATGATGATGGTAAAGAAAATCCCCTAAGGAGGGCTAAATATCCTTAACATGGAAGTGCTTCCATTTTAAGATGATACATTAAGCCCCCACTTTAGCAGGAGTATGGGAATCAAACATACTCATGGTAAAGTTAGAAGAAAGACTTTGATGGATCACAGCAAGGTAGAGAATCACTTAGTTAAGGAAATGAGCCCCCAGAACAAGGATTCTAACTCAACATACATGCATAAAGATATGAAATTAAAGAATAATTAATCATAGAAAACATACATGACTACATAAGCAAGCGAAGAGCAACACTATAGATAACATAGCTTCATGATCTAATCCTACTAGCATGAGAGCGAAAGAGAGGAAAGAGATAGTTATTACCTTGCCTAGTAAGCTGCCCACCTTACCATGAATCACCAAGGAGGTAGAGCTCAACAGGTTCACCCATAAACTGTACTTTGTAATTGTAATGCGTCTTCTGACGACTTTTGAAATATCGATAGATCCACATTTTTTGTATCACTATGGAATATAAAATGTGTGTCTTTTCAGGATTTAGCAACTTATGTGCATTACCTTCCAAGGATTTATCATATTGTAAAATGTGTATCTCTTCAAGATTTAGCAACTTATGCACGTTACCTTATGAGGATTTAGCAAAAAATTAAATTAAAAATGTGTGTCTCTTCAGGATTTAGCAACTTATGTGCGTTATCTTCTGAAGATTTAGCATGTTGTAAAATGTAAATTTTAGTATAAGGGATACCCTATATATTCTCCCCTCCTTATCATGACTACCCACTAGGTGGGATAAGGAAGAGAAAGAGGATACCTTCTTCACAAGGTAAGGAGATATCTAGTTTAACAAATATACACCATGTCCTTAGCAAAGAGTATTGATCCTTACCTCTAAGAGCATAGATAATCATGAAACAAATATGTCACATATGGAAAAAGGATCCTCAAAGAGGAAGATATATTATCATCAAGACCCCCACCGTAGAGGAGTGCTTAGGATAAAATGTCATCTTCTAAAGAAAAGAGGGACCAAAGATTCGATCATCAAGCCCCCTGCGATCAAGAGGAAGAGGAATGAAGGAATGAAGGAATCAAACTCTAACCCAAAGCAAAGGCAAGAGTTTATAAAGAACATAATTTGGAAAATAAAGAAGAGGTGATGACCTAGGACAATCACCACTCACATAAGAGGGTATCCATAGCCAAAAATATAAATCTTTATAAGGAAATAATGTTATATGATAAACAAATGCCACTAAGCTAAGGAAAGTAGATCCTTAGATAGAGGAAGAAGTAAAAATACCTTGCCCCCCAAGGATGAAAGCAAGGGACATATCAAATTATATCAAGAGATGTTGTAGCAAAGAGATATCTTTACAAAACAAATGTCCTAAAAAAGATATCATGAGTGATTATGAGAGAAGGAAATATGTACCATAATAGAAAATTATCAAGATAGAATAACCAATTAAAATAAAAACAAAATACATGCTAAGAGCATAATGGATCCTATAATATTGGAAGGAAATACCTCTTTCCCCCCAGTTAAGAGACAAGAGGAGAAATATGATCTGACTTATAGAATAACGAGGGGAATTCCCTATATCAAAATTATGAAGAAATTATAATACTGCATGGGAATGAGATATAATTCCTAAGGCAGATTTTTCTCTAACATATAGCTTGAAATGCACACACTCAGCAAGTAAATGTGTATTACTGTAATAAAAGGACATCTATATTTAGAGAGAGCATTTTTCAGCATGGGTTTAAAGATTACTTTCTTAGAATTCATTAACTGGACATACACTTTCTTAGCCACATCTTGAGGAGTATCAAGGTGATCTAAAGAAGGTGTTAGAAGAAGAACATGATGAGGAGGACGATGGTTAAGATCAACCACCTTGATTTGAGGAGGCAGGAAGCCTATACCATGCATGTCTTGTTTAGGGGATGAGTGAATTGGGTTTTTAATACCATGTTCATTAACACCAAGCCCTAAACCCTTATAGCCTTGTTTATCCACCATAGTATATCCAGTAGTGTACATATCTTATAAAGATTCTACAAGTGGTGATTGATTATGGTGTTCATGAGAAAATGTTATGCATGGTGGAATGATAGGTTTAGAAGAGGTTTCTTTGTTTTTTCCTTAATTAATATCATCAGGGATTGGATAAGAAGGGGAAGGTAAATGAAAGAATTCTTGAACATTGGTATTATAAACCTTAGCTTGAGCACCATCGTAAGTGTGCGAGGAGCTAGGGATTGAACATGGTGAAATAGGAATAGGAATATTAGGAATGATAGGATTAGGATTAGGAAGATTAGTAGATGGGGTATCATCTACCCAATTCTTCACATAATCCAAAAGAGCAATAAGTACACTACACAAATCCTTGATGAAAGTTTTGAAAGTAGGAAGACTAGTATTAGTTAATCTCAAGATTGAATAAGCAAGTGAAACATGTAGATTAAAAAACATTATTAAATGGGTGATACTTTCATACACATCATAAGTACTATAAAGAGATGCTAAAAAAGGCATAATGAGAAAAATAACCATACCCCAAAGCATCTTAAAGATCTTCATAGTGAATGAAATGCAAGAAGTGTTTTTATATTTTTGAGTATGTAGATGTTTTTGTTTATTTTATAGTTTTAAAATGCAAGAGCATAAAAGAAAACTAATTTAATATGCATGCAAGATCTAGTCTCTAAGGAAAAGAGGCAAAGCATCTAACACCAAAAAGAAAGAGTTGTTCACGTCGACTTCACCAAAATGTAACATAAGAAAATAGGGATTGTAAATGATAAGATAAGATATTGTTACATTTAATATGTATAGAGGGATAGATAATATGCTCCTCTTTTATCCTTAGATACACAAAGGAAGGATCCAAGTTGATTAACCCCAAAGGAAGGATCAATGCATAAATGAATCAATCATTTGGAAACAAGAGTAAAGAAGAAGATCTTAAATTCCATTTTATAGAAAAGAATATGTGATAGATCTAGAAAGATTAAGAACTTTAATTGAAATGAATCGGAGGAAAGTACTAACCTTAAAATTTTACAAATCTGAAGAATGCTATTTTTAGGGGTCTACACTCAGTTTCTAGAAAATTCAAGAATAGATCTAGAATAGAAACATAGAAACGAACAAGACCCAGAAATATTTTTCCGTTCTAACATAGTTCTGATTTTGACACTCAAGTCAATGTCACCATTGACCCAAAATTTCTGATTCTGACCTAGGGTAGAATCAACCTAAAAAGTCTCTGACAGAAAATCTATTTTTGGATCCTGAAAGTTTTCCAAAAAGGGTATCCAAATTTGTACTCCAATCCATTGTTCCAAACCTATACCTGCAAGAAAAATGGATTTGTTTTTTGGGGGGGAGGGGTTTGCCTTAGTCAAACCCCAATTTAGAAATTAACCTTGAAATCAATAATTGAAGAAACGAATGCTAGCAAGTAGTAGAAGTAAATATAATAATGAAGCTATGATATTCAATAGATATGCAATTGTATTTTGAATATAAATAAGTATGTAAATGTAGAAGTTGAGAAATCCAACTTCACAACTTGCCAAGAACACCTGCATGCAAAATACCTGTTGCAAAGAATGAAGCTAATGATAGAAAAAGTAGAAACCCTTCTATGCTCAAAAAGTGAGAGCTCAAATGTATTCAAAGAATATGCAAAAAACAAATACAAGCATTCAACCTTAAAGGTGAATGAAACCCTAAAAAGGGAAAAAAGCTAACCTAAGAGAAAGCTTAAGTGAAAAATAGAGTACGACTGACTTAATAATTAATATCAACATGATATAATTAATAAGCAAAGATAACTATGTACTCTAACACCCCCCCTTAAGTGAAGCTTGGGAGGTAAGAAAACCTAGCATAGCTATGAAAGTAGGAAAAGAGGGTCCCGGCAACAAGGCTTGATCAGGTACCCAAACAAGGAAATCTCTGTAAACCAGAGACAAAGGAGAAAACCTAGTGGGAAAAAATCCTCTCCAAAAAGAGATATAAAAAGAAAGAAAAAGACAAGCGATGACTTCAAGAGACTCTCTCAAAGCCATGAGTACAATGCGTGCTGCTAGCCCCCCGTGAGAGAGGATCGAGGCTCCAAAGCCCCCCCAGAATGAAAGAACCCCTGAATCAATGAACAAACCACTGTGACTCCAATGCAAATGAGTGAAAGGAAGTGAGCACTGAAGAGGTGACCTCAAAATATGAGGTGTCACTAGAAGGCTGAGATGATTCTCAAATGAGAAGACATGAGGATCCTAAAATGGAATCCCCAATGCAAGTGGTATGAAAGGTGTGCTGACACTATCATGAGAGAGGAGATGAGTGTCCTCTGTAGAATCCTCAACAACTACACCTGGTGGCTCTATGAATGGAGTTGGAGGGTTAGGAAGTGCTGAAGAAGAGTCTTGCTAAAGAGAAAAACCCTCAACAAGATGTGGTTTGGCAGTCACAGCAGTGGTCTTAGTAACAACATAGAGGTTCAAGTGACCTGACTGCACCACATGATGCTCTCACAGAAGAGGAGAGCTATTCTATGATGATGGAGATGGTGGACCAAAGTGAGAAAAGGTGTAGAGATGGGTGGAATGATCAATTGTCCCTATAGCAACAGTGCCACCTGTCGCACTATCCTGAATGAAGACTGAATCTGGCGTAAACTCAACTGTCTTCCCTGATCCACTATGTGTAATCTGATAAATCAGGAGAAGGTTTGTAGACAGAGATGGAACATATAATACATCATTGAATGTGCCATCCTGAATACATACAAAACCTTTCCCATAGACTGGCATAACAGTGTTATTCCCCATGAGAATGTGGGGAATAGGAGAAGCCTCAATAGAAGAGAAGATCTCCAGAGAAGACGCCATATGGTGAGAAGCCCCTAAATCCAGTATCCAAGGGACCTGTGAAGGGGATGCAACGGAAGCCCGTAATGCATGACCCTATCCAAAATCCTATCCAGATGTCAAAGATGAGGCAGAAGACTGAAAAGCAGACCCCTGTGAGGTGGAAGAGGATGGAGAGGAAATAGTTCTCTTCTGAAGGAGAGCTTGCAAATCTGCAATCTATTTCTCATAGCCATCAAATCTCTTCTAAAAACACTGTGACTCATCATGGGGCCCCTTCTAACAATAGGAAAAACTAGGGTTATGAGTCTTCTATTTCTCCTTCTTAGAAGAAGATGATGGGCCAATAGAGTGTTGAGAAGAGGAATCATATATCTACTTCAGCTTCTGTGTATCCTAAGATGACTTGGCAAGTAATGCCTATGACTATGAACCTATAAGAGAATCCATCTGACTGAGCTTGGACTGCTCATGAGTTAACCTATCATAGAATGTCTCAAAAGAGGGTATAACATGACGTGCACCCAGTGCATCCATAGTGGAGTAGAAGGTAGAAGTGAAAATCTGATAAGGACCATGAAGCTTTGAGAGTATCAGGAAGATACACTCATCATCTGACTCCGTCTTTCCAACAACCTGTAAAATGGATCGAAGAGACTTGAACTTCATCAGGAAGTCCTCAATGTTGGTGAATGATTCAGGTACCAAGGAGGTGAACTCTGCATCTATTTGGAGAACCCTGAACTAATTCATTGTGCTAAACAAGGTGGAAAACTTGTCCCACATATCCCTGGGTGTGGTCAGACCATCCTGGTGGAACAACAACCCATCTGAAATGTTCATGGAAATAAGGACCATTGCCTCATCCATCCTATTTTTATGCATAAGAGCCTCATAAGGTCTTTGTAGAACTGGCTGAACTATATCCAAGCAGGACCATAAACCTCATGACATGAGGAGTCTGGTCATTTGTGGCCTCCATGTGTGGTAGTTATGTGGAGTCAGAACGACAATGGATGTGTCTGACATTGAGAGAATAAGACGGAAGAAGAAGGGTCACTCTAAATTGAAAATGTAGAAATAAATATGCACCCCCCCACACACTATCAAACTAACTCCTGTACACCACAAAATGAAGAAAAAAATACAAAGAACCAGAGAAAAACCTAAGTTTTTGAAGTAGAACAGGAGCACAAAAGAAGGTGCATCTTTGACTACAAAATCTAGTAAGGAAATAGAAAAATTAGGAAATGAGACCTAGATGAGAGTGATAGGCTTGGAAAGAGCTTTCTGACGATATATGGAAGTCAAAAATCTGAGTCCGTATGAGCCCTGTAGAGCCAAAAAGGCACAAGTACCCCCAAAAGAGAAGGTCCCTGGAAAAACACAGAGCTAGGAAAGAATTTGATGGTCATATGGGCGTCATGGGATGTCCGGCCAAGCGGGGTGGCTGGTGGGTGGCAGTGCCGGTAGAGGTGGTGGCTGGGCTGGGTGGTGGAGGCGGCCAGGCAGAGCAGCGGGTCCTAGCGGCGGCGCGGTGGTCGCAGGGTGGCGCGTGGGCCAGGGGAGGCGTGCGGGCGGTGCAGCGGTGGCGTCGGGGTGGTGTGGTGGTAGCACACACCGGTAGTGGCCAAATTAATTTAAAAAACATTTTTTTTAATTTTTTAATTTTTTGCCTCGATTTTTGTGCCCATACGGCCCTAATAGGCCAAAAAAATTTGCCTGAGGTCACTGTAACCAAAATGGTTGAACTTTATATGTATTTTGACTCTCCCAGGCCTTCTGAATGCAATGGTGGAGTTTTTTTTTGCTCAAAAAGCTCCAAAAAATAGTGCCTCCTTCAAAGTGACAAAAAAACCCCAGAGAAGCTGTGGCTGTCATCTTCGAATTGTGGCTTCAAAACCTTCAAACCAGGCAGTGATAGGGTGGATCTGATACCATGTAGAAGTTGAGAAATCCAAATTTACAGCTTGCTAAGAACACCTACATGCAAAATACCTATTACAAAGAATGAAGCTAACGATAGAAAAAGCAGAAACCCTTCTGTGCTCAAAAATTGAGAGCTCAAATGTATTCGAAGAGTATGCAAAAAACAAATATAAGCATTCAACCTTAAAGGTGAATGAAACCCTAAAAAGGGAAAAAAGATAACCTAAGAGAAATCTTAAGTGAAAAATAGAGTATGACTGACTTAATAACTAATATCAACATGATATAATTAATAAGTGAAGATAACTATGTACTCTAACAGTAAATATGAAAGCTTGGACTCAATATTAGAAACCATAAAACTCCATGATTGTATGATTGGAATCCACCTTGAAGAGAGAATGAATGAGTCTTGAGGATGCACAAAGGATCTTGAAGGAAGATCACACCACCATGATGGATAGATCTAGGGCTTGAATGATGAATCTTGAATGCTTGAACCAAATCCCTTCAAAGGCTTGAAAGCTTGAATCCTTGATCTTCAATGGAGATCTTGAATGCTTAAGAGGAAGAATTGAACACTTTGAAGGATTGAAAACATGTAGGACAATGGATTCTTGAAATTTTTTCTTCTTTATCACTTTTGTACTTAGAGCTCACTTAGAGAAAATGAAAGGAGAAAACTTCCTTATATATGAAACTAGAGCACAATCTTCTAGAGAGGCCTACATAGGAGAATTAAATTATAATTAGACCTATATCCCTAAGAGGACCTATATTAAATATAATTTAAGAAGCGTCGCTTTGGAACTCAAAACAGCCAACCTAAAAGTGAGAAATGAACTTTTGATGACCTCCGGCAGCCGACAAACTTCCAAACTTGAAAGGGGGACCTAGGTCAAATTTGAGCTCATCCTTGACCTAGGTCAAGGTTGAGGTCGGCCTTGACCTAGGTAAAGGTTGAGGTTGACCTTGACCCACGGAGTCATAACCCCTGGAAAATGTGCCAAATGGGATGGATGGTACCCAGAGAGGCCCAATCAGGGTCCTAAATAGGCACAAAAGTAGGAGAAGGTGCAGAAATGAGGGAACAATATGATGATGGAAAAAAACACCCCCTAAGGAGGGATAAACATTCTTAACATGGAAGTGCTTCCATTTTAATATGATACAAATATTAATTATTAATATGCTATTTATGTTTCATGTAGTAGAATTCATAATATTGAATATATTTTTCGCGTATGAATGTAAATTTTACAATAAATTTGAGTTAAATAAATGATAAAGGATAATATAGTAATTTAATTATTTGAGTTAAGATTGATAAATATATGTAGAAAGTTAGACAATTTTTTTATTTTAAATGATATCAAATATTGATACAATTCATTTGATAGTGTAAGAGAGTGTTTGATTATTGTGTATGGAATCTTAAAATTATATTAAGATTATTATATATATGTAGTTCATGTGTCATTGATTATGTCAAGAGACATTCTATAGTTACATATGGATGCAAAAACCTTAGTCAATTTATAGACAAGATATTCAATTTGATAACCATTGCACAATCTATTATGATGGGAATGAAACATGTTGATGGTTATTTCCATTTAAAATCTATTTAAGAAATTCACTCTCCAATAATCACACTGATAGCTACACACAAATACATCAACCAAACTCGACATTAATAAATTCCAAAGACATCAAAGAGTACAATCTCTGAAACTAGAACCCTCAAGCTTCAACCTCTTTTTTCATGCTGATGGATAATGGTGGAGTTTGGGCCCCCCACTAGAGAGATCTTACCCCTCACCTCAGTGTTGAAGTCCACTCTCATCGGCCTAATAGTATGGCTAGAAGGATGCCTTGTTGGGTGATGGACCCAGGCCAAAGGACTTGGAAGAAGGATTGAACTACTTCCAAAATGATGAATGCATTGAAATTACACTCCTTGACTCCTTAATCGATAGTGTGGTGGCCTCTAGGAAAGGTTCCCTTGTAAAAATATTTTTTCCTTTAGGCCCTCGATAGATATGGTGTGGAAATGGGCTGAACCCAAATAGAAATTAAGTGGAATTTCCACTCCCACTGCGATATCATGTGGGCTCTTCCTATTCCAATTTAATTTAGAGGAAGATACGCAGGGGATCATTTCAGGTACTTAGACTTTTGGGAAACAACCTTGTTTTGAACTTGGAAGTAAATCTTAATAGAATGACCCTTGTTTGGTTTAGAATTGCAGGTTTTATGTTGGATATTTAGTATGAACAAATTTCCATATGGGTGGGTGATACCTTTGGTCAATACGTAATTGAAAACAATGTATCAAGAACCAAATAGAGGTTAGTCTTTGAAAGGTTTTGTGTTAAAGTTTCTATTAATAAGACCCTTCCCAAATTTATTATTCTACAGTGAAAGTTGTGAAAAATAATGAAGGCACTTGTTTATGAAAATACCATGAATTTTTGTAAAAATGTGCCAAACTGTGTCATCTTATTTCAAAATGTAAATTCAAGGTGGTGGACATCCAACCCCCCACTAATAATAGCTTAGAAAACAATGTGAAGAAAACCAGGGACATAATCAACCTAATTGGGCCTAGTGTGGAAAGATATATAAGGACTAATGAAGTCTCAAGAGGCAAGGTTATTGACAACAAATTTTGATCTAGTGAATAATTCCATTACAGTTTTTGGATCATCGATGAGAATAATTAACCTTAAGCTCAAAACTTATCACAATGAGCAGGATAAAAGGGTCTCACTATTGTTAGAGATGTAGAGTCTACTAATTCCAAAGTTGGAAATTTTATAGAAAGGAGTTAAAGATGCAGTAGTATATCAACTCTCCCTGATACAAGTATAGTGGATGCATTGGAGGATCTAGCCTATCTACTAATCGGTCAGATAGTGACTACTGAGCATCTCAATAAGATATGGGAAACTAACCTACAAGTCTTAAAAAATAATTTTGGTGATGTATTTAGTAGATTGTAATCGGTATATGCTACTCTAAATAAAAAATTCATTTATGCTCATTCATTGTAATACCTTTGTCATTGTTGTCAAAGGGTGAGAATATAGTAAGGGGGAGTAGATAGAGTAGTATAGAGTGAAAATTTTGGCTAAGTATTTTTTCAAAGGGAGTAGTACAGACATGGTCTATTTTTATTTACCATAGGAGGAGTAATCCTAAATTTTAGCTTTGTACTTATGCATTTTTGTTTTACTTAGTCAAACACTTAGAAATTTTTTCTAAGTGTTTCCATCAATGCCAAAGGGGGAGATTGTTGGCATCAGATGAATATGATCATATCCTAGATCATGTCATGAATTTTTTACTGTTATCATTTCTGGAAACAAGTCTACATCATAGGCCAAATCAGTTATACCGGTGATGAAGGTGACTGTACAAGAATTTGACTAAGTATCCCATGTACCGGTGATAATAAAGTCTAGAAAAGTAATTTTGGTGTGTGGTGATAATATGAAAGATTCAGATGATGCAATCTTTCATATAGTATCTATAGAGTCATATTTACCTACATCTATGATTTTGTAATCCGATTCAATGCACAATCGGATAATTGAGGCAAATATCAGTGATATTGGTAAGAACAGTCAACCGGTCCAGTTAAGGTGATGACATCAAGGTAGTGATCAATTACATGTCAAATTTTGACTTATTTGTGAATTTTATTGTTGAGCGTCGACCTTGAGAAGTTAAATTTCCTATGTTGGAGTGATTTCTTGTGTATTTTGATTAGGATTTGGAGACTGACTCAGGTAACACATTTTCGGGTTATTCCACCAACCTAAATGTGTGTATAAGACATGAAATTGAAGAGTAATTTCATGTGTTTGTTGATGCAATGATTGTATTGGTTTCAATGGATGTTTGTGTGAACATAAAAATGATTTGAGTAGTGCTAAACGATATGTCAAGAAAAGTGTGCTACTTTCAAATCATTTCATTTGAGTTTACTCTCAAGGAAAGTCCTAACTAGCTTGTGATCAAAATCCTCTAGAAAAGTTACTCTTAACATGGTATGCATGATCCTAATAGGTCTAAAGACTAAATCCTCTAACAGGGTGACTCTCAGAAGGATTTTCAAATCCCTTAATAGAGTAGTTACTAACAAGACTTTTGTAACAACTTCTAACTGGGGTGGGGTATAGATACTCTTAACCGGGTATACCTTTAACAAGGTGTTGTTAAGCTCCTAACAGGGAAAGACTTACTGGTGCACTAGTGATATTTGTGGGTGATAATTATCATCATGGTTTTTCCCTCTAACAAGGGTTTCCATGATAAAATATTGGTGTCATTGTGTTGATCTCATGGATCTATGTTTTGATATGCTTTTATGTTATATTTAGCTTTGTATGTTGGTTACTTTGGAAGTTGATGAAAATATTTTGTAGATATTTAGTTACACTGATTCACCCGCCACCCCTTGGTGCCTTATAATACTAACACATACCTGTAACATAACTATAGAACAAAAACTTTTGGAAAGTCAAGAATTTGGCATAGTGTTTGCATTGTTTTTTTAGGCATCCTGTAATTGACATAAAAGAATTATTATTGTGTACTAAATGCAACATTACAATGTACTAAAATGCCAAATACATGGTATAAGAATTAAATGAAAGAAACAAAGAAATTAACATAACCATATTCAAAGATATTAGATTAGGACTTTTGCACTTGAAAAAAAAATTATTTAGAATTTGTGTTGTTTTTTACCGGCCTACATTTTCAAGAATGCATTAGCAAAAATAAGGCATGGGATCTGGCTTTTAGATTTTTAATGATCATAGTTTGAGAACAATGGAAACACAATAGTAAATGCATAGAAAAGGATTTAATTAAATCAAAGAAATAAATTGCCTTACAGTGTCAAAAGATAATGGATCGATGCTTTTTCCTCTGCAATAAAATTGTATTTCGACTTTTGTTTGTTGTGCATCTACCCACATTTTGGAAAATGTTAGCACGAACAAGGCACATACTCTATTTTTAAGGATTTTAACAATTAAATTTTAGGGACAATGACAATAATACAAAGAAAAAAATAGTATATAATAGCTAGTTTAAATTTTATAATGTTAAAATAGGGAGAAAATATTATCACAACCAAGAAACACGTAATGTGCCTTGTATCTGCTAAAATAATTTGTATGATATTTGCAAGCATTATGTCTAATTTTCTTCTCTCCATTCTTTAGATGAGCATTTGAGAATCAATTTCTTGAAAATTTTTTAATGTCAAAATGGAAGCTATGATTAGTCATTCCTCAAAATGTTTAGTGTTATTGATTAACTTTTTGAGATGGTGCAAAATTTGTTCGAAACATGGAATTATTGGGATAGAGATTTAAGCATAGAGAAATATAGGAATTGTTGTTTGTATAAACTATGTTTTGATATGAAAATTTGAGGAAAAAAAGAAGAACCCATATCTTCTCTATCAAAAATACATTTAGTTGACAATGCATTGTTTTAGATCTAAAATTTTATATATTCTTTTTATAGGTAAAAGGCCTTAACCAAATTATTTTACTAATATTAACCTATATTACAACCTGGCTCACTAGGGGCACCGATAGGAAAGAGCCGAGTAGAGAAAACCTCCATTCTTGCCCCAAAAATAAAAGAAGAAGAATCCTTAATATTGTTTCTTGTTACAACTTCCCATAGTGAATATACTGTTGGAAAGTGACAATGCAAGGAATTGTTATTTTGTCATTACTATCAAACCTTAACTGGTGAGACTATTGTTATCTATTTGAGTACCATATCTACTATTGATGAAGAAGATTTAATAAGAAGAACAAGTGAATGGTTGAGTTAAGGAAATTAAAAGGGCACTTGATCAGTTGGCACTATGGCAAAGTAATTAGTTGTTTATCTTTCAAAGACAGTTTTTCTGGCTGTTCTGTGCCGAGCAAAGTTTGGCTTGTGCCAAGAAAAGTTTCTTGTGCTGAGCAAAGTTGCGTGTGCTGAGAAAAGTTGTTTGTGACGAGCAAAGTTGTTCAATGCCAAGCACCAGTGAAATTTCCAAGTGGAAATAATGATGTTGGCCTACTTACAATAATTGAATTAATGATGAGATTTGAGATCTCTGGCTGAATTAGTTAATTTTATTGGGATATGTAATGTTAATTAAATATTGATCCATGTCATTTAATATATGGGTAACCATAATTAATGCATGGTTTCAAGATTTAAATAGAGATTAGTTTGGAGAAGTAAATGTAATGCAAAGATGGAATGATGTGTTGGATCTGACCTAACCTAAGATCTACGATCTTGTTTAAGTGGCAAAGGATTTATCTGACGTAGACAAAGAGGTATATGATAACCTCAAGGGGTTATTCATTTAGTATGATGAAGTGTGTTATTGGATGTGTAGTACATGTGTGTATGCAAGAGGATTTCATAGTTGATTTACTGTTTGGCATGATCTAGCAGAGAAGGCTGAATACATAAGCAGAGAGTTGCATGTGTGATTGCTTGACAGATTTCCAAGTAGATCAGAAGGTTGAAATGACAATGCAGGCTATTTAGTAAGTTAACATCAGAGCTGTAATTAGATCTAAATTTGCAAAGTAAGTTGTATGTATCAGATCACAACTGCTGATTACTTTCTAACCATTGTATCAGTTAAATCCTTTAACAAGGTTGACCTAATAGTCATTTGTATAAATCCTCTAACAAGG
>MU224173.1:1495394-1519571 GCA_018584345.1 Thuja plicata
ATCATTCTAGAGTAATCATCAACAAAGAGAATAAAATATCTATCTCCATAATAGCTCTTTGTCCTCATAGGTCCACATAAATTAGTATGGACTAATTCTAGAATATCATCAGATGTATGGGTTTTTTCTTTTGAAACTACACTTTGTCATTTTACCTTTTTGACAGTTCTTGCACATGATGTTGTCTGGCTTTGTCATCATCGGTAAGCTTCTTACACTTCTTTTCCTGCTTATCTTCATCATGTTGTCAAAGTTCACATTACACAACCTTTTGTGCCATAGCCATATGTCTTCATTTCTAGTCATTAAGCAAGTGGGGTTAGTATCATTCAGATAGAATAAGTTACCTTTGGTCTGTTCACCGGTACCAATTAGTGTTCCTGATTCATTGAAGATCTTTGCCTTCTTGTTCTCAAATGCTACTTTATGACCTGAATTATTCAGCTGAGAAACACTCAACAGATTATAATTCAATCCTTTTACCCAATACACATTTTCACATTTAATCATGTTATTCAGCATTACTGTTCCTTTACCTTCAATTTGACAAGGAGAATCATTTCCCATTCTTACTGTACCACCTTTATAGTATTCAAAAGTATTAAAATTTTCTTTGTCACCAGTCATATGGTGAGTGTAGCCACTATATATAATCCAAATATCATTCTTACTAATCTTTTATATGAGTGCAATTTCTTCATACCTTTCATCTTCATCTGAGTCATCCTTCACAGCTACAAACACTATCTCAACATCATCATCCAGTTCGGTGTCAGTATCTTCATCTTTGCAAGTAGCTAGATAGCTAGCCTTCTTGCCTTTGTCCTTGTAATCTCAGGTATCACTTCTTTCTGATCATTGATAACCTCTATAATCTTTGTTATCACCTCTGTCAGATTTCTTCTCAAAACATCTATTGTCACTTCTGTCATCTTTTCTTTTAGGACATTCTGCAGCAAAGTGTCCAATCTCCATACAATTAAAACATACAAGTGGTAAGTTACCTTTGTATTTACCTTTGCCTCTTAGCATTCTTCTTTCCATGAGTGCTTTAATTTTATCTAGATCTTCTTCTTCACTTTCTCTTTCACTGTCTCTTCTAGATGAGTGTCTCTGACTAGATTTGCTTATTCTCACAGAAGACTTGAATGCAGATTCTGAGCTTGGTAAGACACTATTATCAAAAATTTCATCTCAAATGAAATCAGTCTACCAATTAGGCTATCAAGAGTGACTATATTATTTGCTACTGCTCTCATTTCTTGAATAGCAGAGACTGTAATAGCATATATAGGCAATAGGGTTCTTAGGATTTTACTTACCACTGTCTCCTCTTCAAGTGTACCTCCAACACCTCGTATAGCATTGACCACTTCTTTTATTCTTGTGTTGTACTATGTGATGTTTTCACCTTCTTTCATTTTGAGATCATCAAACTTTCCTCTAAGGGTTTCTACCTTGGCTCTTAGAACATTTGCATCACCTCCATGTACAAGTTTCAACTTGTCCCACATTGTCTTTGCATTTTTGCAATCTTTGACATCCTCAAATTCAACATTAGAGAGTGAGGCTGAAATCTCTATAACCATGTAGTTATGTTCATGCTTTAGTCTCAATTGATCTACTATCAATGGTCATGTAGGCAACACATATTTAGTATCTAAGTATTGAGTAATATCATTTCCAATACCTGATAAGTGAAGCTTTATCCTGCTTTACCATGAAGCAAAGTTGTCTTTGTTCAACTTGGGCACATCTTGTCTGTTCATCTTGTAATCTTTACTTAGGTCTTGAAACCTTCTTTCTAAGCACACAAGCTCTGATACCAATTGTTAGTAATAATTGAGAGGGGGGGTGAATCAATGGCCTCAAAAATTTATCCAATTTAAACTTTAATCCACCAATCAGTACTTCTCCTATTATTAAGTCCCTACAAGATGTATGCCTTTGAAAGACTTGAAACAAATAATTGTCTGTCAGTTTATCTTGTCTGTCCTTATTCTCCTTGATAACCAATAAGTAGTAAACTATATTTACTGATACTCAGTAAATATGCAGAGTATACCAGTCAATCCATAAATGCATATGTAGAATGTAAAATAATAAAGTAATGAACCATACACATATAACACAAGGATTTTAACGTGGAAACCCTGTTAAGGGAAAAACCACTGGGACTGGTACCCCAAATTTTCACTCTTCTGAAGTGAGCCCTGTTAGGAGCCAACCCTGTTAAAGGTTACAAACACATGATTAAGTGTGACCTTGTTAGAGGATTTTCATACATAGGTTGTCACTAAGTATCTGGAATCTACGCTACCATCCTTGAATCAGTCTCATGATTGTCAATAGGCTTTATGAAAATCTTACTACCATCCTTGAATCAACCTCCTTCTTAGACTGTCAATAGGCTTTAGGTAATATCGCTGTTACTATCATGAGTCAACCTTCTGGTAATCTGTTAGGATATATCTTAATTACAAAAGACTGTTAATTCCTGCTCTGTTAAGAGACTTAATGCTTCAATGGTTAAACTGAAACAAAATGACATGTTTCTAATGCAACTGAATTGCAGATTTTCAGATCTATTTACTTACAATATCTTTCTGATCAATGTATCAATTCTATTCCTATGTTCTTCATTCTTTCTACTCTGTGATGCTGTGCTTTTCTGTTCGTCGGTGTCTACAAAATTCTTTAGCTCTCCCTTAGCTTGATTGATCAGGACTGCATGAAGTTTTACCTTCATCAATTTCTCTTCAGCATCTTCTATCAGTTCACTCCCCTATGTATCTGATTGCTTGCCTTTTGGAATGAATTATGCTTGTCTCTTATATAGATATGATATCCTTAATTCTTGGTTCTTGATTCTTGATTCTTGGCGTGAAAAAATAATCCAGCCAAATTGATTTGTGGCTTTAACTCCTGATTTATCTCGTAGTTATCTTCTTTCCAGTTGTACAAATCACTTACTTAATTATGGTTGAATAAAAAAAATAAAACAACCAGTTTAGTCTATCCTTTAGCTCTGCCAACTAGATATTTTGTCATTTTCTGATCTCTCTATTCTGTCGGTCAACTTTGCAGTTCATCGCCGGTGACAACTACCAGTTCCGTCGGTGTCGCTTCAGTTAGCTTCGGGATCTCCATCCGTCGGGTATCATTGGATCTTGCTCGTCGGGAAACACTATTTTTAGTTGGTTGAGCATCCTTTGATTCTGCTTCGTCAGGAAATAGTGTCTTCTACTCGTTGAGCATCATTGTGACTTTTATCTCTATCTTTACCGATGGTGTGCACTCCATCGGTGTAGTCTCTCACTTAGTGAATACTTGACTTTTATGCATTGCTGAAAGCATAACCTTTATTCCATTGATTCTCTGAAGTCTTTGGCATTATGTATATGCCCATATAGATGATATCAAGTTGACATCAATGACAATACAAACCATTAACTGATTTAATGTCTTGCATAATCTTCAACTTAATATAGTCAACCATTTAATCAGTCACATGTCATCAACATTTTGGAACACCTATGATTACTGGTTGCAAGATTACTACTACTAATGAATCTCATAGTGTTTTTTAGAAAAAGTATAGATCCATGATTAGAGGATTACAATATCTAACTCACGCTAGACCAGAAATTGCTAATGTAGTTGGAATTGCTACAAGGTACAAAGAAGATCATGGTTTAGGGGCACAAGGGCTACAAGGGTCACTATCAAGACCTAAGGTGGAAATAATGAATACAAGAAGGCATAAGAGACCTACAAGGTCATTTAAATATGTAATATGGTTATTCAAGCCATTTGATTGTAATTGAAAATTCAATGTGTATGTAATTTCCAAAATTGGCAAACAAGGGCCTATAAGGGCTAATGGGTAGAATATGTGTCTTACATATTTTAAGGAGTATTATTAGTTTTAAATATTTATAAGGTAATGTGAAAACCATCCAAAAAGGGTCATCAAGAGTGTATTTCTCAAAGTTGACAACTTGTCAACT
Source organism: Thuja plicata (assembly GCA_018584345.1). Lineage (NCBI taxonomy): Eukaryota > Viridiplantae > Streptophyta > Pinopsida > Cupressales > Cupressaceae > Thuja > Thuja plicata. The sequence continues at coordinate 1,499,405 of MU224173.1, forward strand.
TGAAAACATTTCATATTCATTGTAATTGATAGGACAGTCAGTTTAGACTGTTATAGTCAATTTTTAGGGATTTTAAAGGTAGTTTCAAAATGGTTGGTCAATTTTTGGGTCTTTAAGAGACCTCTTTACATTGTAAACACGAGGATAACATGGGATTGGTTGAGGAGATATGAAGACACAAGTTTTGAAGCAATAAAATGATGTTTAACTTGCATTCTCTATGATTTTTTTCCATAAAATAGTTACTGTACCTGCATCTGTTTCCATTTGAATATTTTTTTCTTGAAAGATTTATGTTTGAAGATGTTAAAAAAATTAGTAAAATTTATTTGAGAATTTGAATCAATTAATTTAGTGTAGGATAGAAGAAGTTGTCTATATTTTTGTTCAAACAGTCAAAACCCTCATCTAGGTCAACCCGAGAGAGGAAAATATGTGATTTCTTTTGAGTTTAACTTTTAATAAGTATTATTCATGTGGGGGTATGAGACAGTTTGATGCTTCAAATATTCAAACTCAAGAAGTACACCACCAAGTCAGGTGTTCCCAATATGCAAAGTGCCTCTACACTTATCACAAGTGAAGAAAATACTTGATTCTTGGTTATCACAACCTACTCCCAACAGGGGAACCTAATCACTAGGTTCACACAAGTCTTCAACCCCAACTTCCAATAGTTGGCTACTAGGCACATATGCTAGAAGTACTCAAATTCCCCATGAAGTTACTCCAAGGACTAGGGGTGACCTATACTCTAGGATTTGGTCTATTTAGGTCCCTAATACCAGGATTCAATGATCCTATTCAACTTATGCAACCCTTTGAACATAGTTGCTTTGAAAACCCAACTTTTTGCTTATAGCCTTTTTAGTTAGGAAATTGGACTTAGTTTTATATTTTTCCACATAAAAATATAAATAGAATAGGGATTCAGATACCCTTTATGCCCAAAGGGATTATAATTAAGCACCAAAACATGGAAAATAAAGGAAGACAGGAAAACACTTAGTTTTGATAAGATAATTAGGCCTAATTAGGTCTGCATTTACACTACAAGTGATATTTCCCTACAACAAATATCCAAACCAACAATTGGAACATGTTAGGGCATACATAAGGGTCTTCCACACTGATTTATAGGTCTTGTGAATCCCCAAACAAGAGTTATGTGGACTGTCCTAATTCGCTAGTAGATGCACACATGGACATGTACACCTAGGGAATCATGGAAAATCCATCTCCATCTAAGTTGCCAAACCAAACCTGCATAATCTTAAAGTACATAGACAATTCTTGAATTCCACCAAGGGGCATTAGATTCCCCTGGTGGAATAGAAGAGAAAACACAATTACAAAGTGAAACCCTGATTTAGGGCCTAGAAACCAGGAAGGGAGGGTAAAAATGTGATAAATCTCGATGGACAGAGGATTAGACCATGAGACCAAGTGAAAATGAAATATAATACATAAGGATACCTTAATCTATCAGCCTTTCCCTCCAATACTTTCGTACTTGTCTGTACAAACTGACTATTTCTCAAAAATGCAGTAAAAATGGCTATTTTTATTGATTTGAAAGCCAAAATTACATCAGATTAGCCTACCACCCGCCTATAATGGATTTTGTAGGCATTCTCAATGGTTAAATCTCATATTTGAACTAACTAGTTGTTTGGGAATTGATTTACAACTTTTTACCAAAAGTTGCTAAAGTTGCATTGACAACTTTTGAGCAATTTTGCACTCTAGATGAACAACTTGGTCCAAACCAAAATGTTATGATCACTAATGGACCAAAACTTGTAAAAAAAAGGAAAAATAAATAATTTAACCTATTTCTAAGGTTTGGGGCACTGTTTGACCAATAGTTGACCAAGGGATTATTAATGCCAATCTTGGGACTAGGTCTTACAAAGATGTGTCCAAATTGAAACCTTTAGACTAACATGTCCTATAGACTATTATGGACTTGAGGGAGTCCAAAAATGCCAAAGGAAAACTTAGTTTGTCTAGGTTACTCCTGCATCATACTCCCCATGAGGATTTGAATTCAAGTTCCCACTTGAGGTTAACTGATCAAGAGTGATGCCATGTTGTTTAATTTTCTCTTCTGTTATCCAAGTAGCATCAATATTAGGGAGTCCTTTCCACTTGACAAGGTATTGCATGTACTTCTATTTCCTAGTTTTCTTCATCACTTTGGACTCAATAATTGTTTCCAACTCCATTGGTTTTCCTTGTGGAAGATTTTTTACATAGTCTCCATCTTCCTCGTCCTATGGATCTTGCACAATTGTTACATCTGAAACACATTTGTAAGAGGTGAGGTATGCAACATTAAATATAGGAGAAATCAATAAGGTAGGGGGAAGAGAGATTTCATAAGAATTTTCAACCATCTTATTGAGGATGGTGCATGGCCCAACTTTCTTCATGTGTAGCTTTGAGTATTTTCCCTTAGGTATTCTCTCTTTCCTTAGGTATGCCCATACCTTATCTCCAATATGGAAATGAATCTCTCTCCTCTTCTTATCTTCCTGTGATTTGTATTTCATGGTGGACTGCTGCAATGTTTCTTTTACTTCTGCCTAAACTTTGGTGATTAGTTTTTCTAGATCTTCACCTTGTGCACTTACTCTGAAATCTGAAGGTAACTCTACTAAGTCTATAGGACCCTTGGGGAGTAGGCCATAGATAGTTTGCAAAGGTGTTTTTCCTGTGGACCTATTTGAAGATTTATTAAAAGAAAATTATGCTTGGGTAAGTATCATATCCAAACTTTGAGTATAGTATTTTGTGAGGCACCTTAAGATATTTCTAAGTGACCTATTGACCACCTCTATTTTCCCTTATGTTTGTGGGTGATATCCAGAGCTATAGGTCAGATTTTGTTATGCCCTGCATACCCATCCCTACATTTTGTGTGAAAAATGTTGGGTCCCATCTTTTCACTTTTTTCTCTTGCCTTGTTTCTTTCCTTTTTATTTGTTTTCCCTCCAGGATTTTCTTCCGTGAGGTTTATTTTTCTTTCTATCTTTGTCTTCTTGTGTCGTCGGGACCCACTCCCAGAGTTTGGTCTTCCTAGAGCTAGATCCCAGACTCTAGGATTCTTTGCCTCGATGTCTTCTTTTTGCAAGAAGGTATGGTTACGTGGAATCCTTGGGTCCGAATTCCAAGGCTTTCCTATTTCAGAGTTTGCAGAAAGGTACCACACTTTTTACCCTAGGGGTATAAATTGAAGTTACCTATCATTTTCACATTTACCGTGATCAAAAACCTAAGACGATTTACCGGAGCAATTGAGGCAAATTTGAAGCGTTTAAGTGTTGATTATTCTGGTGATTAGCAGTGATTAGCAACATTTAGCAGGTGGTTCACGATGTTTTTTGATGGTGTTTAGAGGATAGCTTGTTGTAGGACTTCAACATTCATCCTCCCCCCATCTCTCGTGCTCCAGGTAAGCCTTTGGCATTCGTTCCTTGGTTTCCAATTTTCTAGTTCTGGTTTGTTTTTTGTCTTGTTTTCTTTCTATTTTTTCGTTGCTTATAGTTTTGTTTGGGTTTTTCATTTCTAGTTTTGTCTTTTGGTCAACTCTTGTTGGTGAGTTGGCATTGGCAGAGGGTTGTCCACCCTCTATGCAATTTTAATTTAGGATGGTTTCTTGCACAGTTGTAATTTGTGGAGCTATTTTGTATATTGTGTAAATGTCTGCAAATGGTGTGTAGATGTTTCGGCCCTCGGCCCTCTATACTCTATGATATTTTTTATGAATATCCTTCCGATATCATGTCGAGATCACCATGCCCTGGCCCATGTTTTCACAAATTTGTGAGCTCGCCTTCTCAATGGAATACCACCTAGTTCAAACTCGGCTCCTTACTAGTTTCAACCATGGTGATTTTCTCTCTCCTCCATTGAGTCAGTCTTAATGGAAAATTTATTTCCCATGCACGCATTCAAGTCCAGCCAAGTGGCTTATGCTTTGCACATGTTTGGATAGTTGTCAACGTTATCACCATAACTCCTATTTATTGCATGGCCATGTGAAATCCACGTTAGCCTAATATGGCTCATCTTTCATCCATGTCACCCAATGGTCAGTTTTCAGACTCTGGGTCCTATGTCCCCATCTGACTCCTGTTTCACTTGTATCATATGTGCTAGAATCCTCAGAGCCTTAGATGTTGGTTAGTTTCCTCAGTTCAAATTATATGCACATCTTTCCCAGGATTTGACAAACTAACTCTTGTAGGTGCGGATGCAATGGTAAGATCTCCGGACCCTGGAGTAGCATTCTATCTTATATAAATTCTGATGGTTATCTTTCCTTGCAGGTTGCTGACATCACATTCTCATCATGTCAGAGGCATCTACATCCTCTCCACCCAGGAGTCCAGATCTCCCCACCATGGTAGTCACCAGGGCAGCTGTCAGGACTAAGATCGAGAGGGCCCTGGAAAAGCTTCCCCTGACCATAAAGTACTTGAAGGAAAAAACTGTCACAGGTTTGAAGATTGAGTCCAGTGTTCAGTTGATCACTGACACTAGCATCAGAATGTGGGAAAAAATGCAAGCCCTGGTAAAAATGATGTACATCTAAAAAATGACCAGAGACTCATTGGCCATCAATATTGGCAACTCTTAGATTCTTAAGGCTACTTTCTTCCCATGTTCTGTGTAGGCCCCGAAACTTATTTTTACTCTGGCCGCACACTACAACTCATCCATCTGGGCTGTCATGCTTGCTCCCTCAGTACCGACCGGGTACCCAACTCCAATGGTGTCTTTAGACACCATAACTTTTTAGGCCAGTCTGGGAATTCCCTAGTTCGATAACATGGCCGTCGTCACCCGATCCTAGGCACTGCAAGAATTCCTTGATTTGGAGCACATGGCCTGATAATATCTAAAAAACAATAGGCTAAAGACACCAAAGAAAGACTCCAAAAGGATGAAGCTAGAAATCCCCTGATCATAATTCAAGGAAAGCATACAAATGGGGATTATAGAATTATGTAGGATCTTTCGACAACCCCATGCCCAAGAATTCTCAGCATGGATGTACTACTTCTTGCTCGGTGTCTCTTCCACTGAGAAATAATTTGATTGGGCCACCATCATCTCAAATAACATGAACTCCTAGCTCCTCCAAGTCACCTAGACCTCTAAATTCTACCTGATGTCCTACGTTCTCTAGGCTCTAGCACAACAATGACCTATCATAAATGGGCTACTCATAGCAGGCATGCTTGGGGTCGGTCTTGGCCAAAAGGTTCCCTAGGATTATTTCCTAAAAATCAAATAGGAGGCTAGTTTCCTCAGCTTTTGCTGAGTAAATGATGCCTTCATTTACTACAATCTCATCATACCTACCAAGGATGCCAGGTACCACCTCTGGAAGGAGGCAATGGATTTGGTCAAAAATTATGGCCACTACTACATTCAGTTTTAGCAGCACACTTATATTCAGGTAATCGGCTTCTCTGGGAAACCCTATTTGTTGCCCAAGCACTGCGGGAACAAAATAATTCTTTTGGAATATTTCCAGCAAATTTTGGAACTACATGCCCTCTACACGGTGAAGAATGTAATAAATGTTCCATTCCCAATCACCAGTGGGAATTACTCATGTAGTCTAACCGCGTCAAGAGAGGTGAACAGTGAACTTAAAAGCTTGGGCCCAAGTGAATTCTATCTAGAGTAGAAGAACTTTGATCTGCTAGGAAAAATAGCGACGATGCTTCCCTGGGTATCAGAGCCCCATGCATTTCACATGGAGGATTTTTGGGAAGACTGTTGGGATGATTTTGAAGTTCGGAGCTGGCACTTCGTCCGGATGAGAATGGGGATGATGGAGAGGCTAAAGTTTCAAAAATTCCCGGATGACTTCTCGGACACCGAGTCCATGGTAGATCCACAGTATAAAGAAAAGGTGGTAGACAAAATGGCCCTCCCTCTAGTAGAATGGAACGCCCAGGAAGGTACAACAATTAAAGATCTCAACCATGACATGGTTGAATGTAGCCATGTGTATTTTAAGAAGGTATGGCCAAGGAGCACATGCAAAGTTGGCCCGTTTGTACGGGGCTCAACTTTTGGGGCCAAAACTTTCTCATAAGTGGAGGACAGAGGAAAAAGGATAATGGGAACAATGTCACAAGCCCCATATATGAATCCCATAATAGAGAAAATGCAAGAAACATTGGCAGTCTCCCAACAAATGAAGGATAAGTTAATCACGCGGTTGGCCACCCCAGTACGTATGATCGGACCCGCTCGTCCTCCTTCTTCCCCTTCACTGGCGGCATTGATGGTGTGAGCAACAATGACCGGAGTGGAGGAGGAGCGAGAAGCTATAATGGAGGCATGGCCCCCTTTGGTAACCAGGAGAAAGAAAAAGAAAACTAACTCTCAACCAAAGGAAGAGCTATAACTTGGGATGCCAAGTATCCAAGAAGTACAGATTCTTTCTTCCAACTCTTCAAAGCTAGACAAAGAACCTAAGGATATCCTGGAGAACTCCCCTCCCTGTGATGAATTTGATGATTTATTTTGGACTGACAAATTTTGGAACTTGTAGGGAGATATCAGGAGATTAGTTGGAGAAATTGTAGCCCAAGAGGAAATGACGCCCCCTCTTGAAAGGAATGTCCCAGAGAAGGAAGTTGCCCAAAAACAAGAAACCTGGGTAGAGGGAGCAAAAGAGAAAGAAAAAATGAACATCTCCAAAGTCCTGAAGATACAGGTGGAAGGAACCATGGAGGATAGGCAAACACAGGATAAGAAAAAGGCATCAGTTGGGGAAACCAGACCGAAAGGATCAACCGTTACCCCAACCGCCATATTCCAAGTGCTACCTCCAAAGGAAACATTTGGTGAGGTAATTACAGTGGCTCAAACATTGAATCTTGGCCCGATACCTCCACCACCTCCAGAAAATGTACCAATGGAAGAAGACACTCTACCAAAGGAGGTTAATAAAGAACAACAACAAGGTGGGGAACATAACCCGGAGAAATAGATGTTGATCTCAACATTGCTAAGGGTGTAGATATCAGGGCAAAGGACACAAGCACCACAGGAGTAAATAGTGCCAGAGAACCTGAGGATATAAGGAAAGAGTCAGATATGGCTCATAATATCAGGGAAACCCAACAAAACCCCAGGGGGAGCCACAGGAACAAATTTTGGCTGCAAAGCCACCCTTACCGCCATAGTGGTTGGTAGAGTCCCAGAAGAGGAAGGCACCAACAATGTCCAGGGCCCATATCTCATTGGCGGAGATGATGGTCCAAGCATAGAATCCTCCCAAGACCAAAAAGGTTCAGACAATCCATACTCTTTAGACTGGGCCAAGTGAAGATACGGTTGTGGTGATTGCAACACCTTCCCCAGATGTAGACAAGGCCACGGTTAAGGTTGATGAATATTCTATCACCAAAGTATCACTGGGGAAGAGGGGAAAAAAAGGTGAGCTAGACCTGTTGAAATAAGAGACCAAGGTAGTGGAGACTCGCTATGAAAAGGAGGCCCAAAAGTTCAGGGTGGAAAAAGAAAAGAATGCAAATCTCATGGGGCTACTAGCAGAGCTTGCACAGCCTATTAATGCCATTCCCCTAGACGTCTCCACCTCTAGGGCACCACTCCCTCAGAGTGACATAGTTTCACTAAGGGCAATGAAAAGAAAAGCCTAGGTAGTTGATGAATGGGTTACAAAATAGGTGGGAAACATCTGGTGTTTCTTGGTATCCACACTCCCAGATTTATATGTGGCCAAGAATGTTCTACATCAAGCTGAAACTACTATCTCCATCTGGGAGGGAGCCATTTAAACATATGAAGCATGGAAAGCTGAGTTGGAAGAACTCATCGACATCAGAGAATAAGTTGTCTCTAAGGCCAAAATTTTGGGAGAGGAGTCTTTTGACTTTGTCTGGACCCAACACTCCAAAACTGATCTCACATTGGGGGTAATCAAGAAATTGGTAGGGACCTTGCATGAAAAATCCTAGGAAGTTCAATATTCTTTCAATTTATACAAGTCATTTATCTCGAAGGTCTTTGGGGCTGATCCCTTTAGCACTGAAATGTGCACTCCAGAGGAATATGTCATGGGAAAGTTTTAGAAACTAATGGAGTCTTGGTATGGATCCTCAGAGGGGATAGATGGAGTGAAAATGATGTAGATAACTCACATGGTGCTCAAAGGTCACGACATGGCGAAGATGGACACAAAATTCAACATAAATGTTCTAGATTTGGGCGAACAAGTAGATGTGGCCAAGTATCACCGGGCCAGCCTCGAGGACATTGATGAAGACGGGATGCTCCTATAGACCTTCAATGATACCACACAACAATAAAATTCTCTGGGTTCCAGAGATGATTGTCAGGAGATGGATGTTGTATTTATTCATTCTTTAGGGAGTGTTAGCTTCCAGATCCTGGAGTTTTGGATCCCACAATTTTGTATTCTTTCAGCGACTAGTGTCTTAGTTCTCGAAGCTGACTGGTCAATTTCAAAGTAGTTAATAAGGGTGTCAGAAAGTAGGTAACCACAACAAGGCACATTGGCTCAGAGGAAGATTCTGACAGGTGGTCTTCCAAAGGTGCTGCCTCAATATAACACTTGGCACATTGGAGATAGGGAGCCACTTTTCCATTAATGAGGCATGTTGCCTCGATCCCAAGGGGATCAGATTTCTTCTTTTCTCCTCCTGACTCTCTTCTTGAGGATGATTCTTCCACTCCACCTTTCTTGTCTCTTTCTTCTGACATGCCAGACCTTTTCTGTCTCGAGGTCTTTTGTAACATGGTGCAGGTAGTACCAGCCACTGGGAATAGTATTATATTGTTAATAAGTTAGGTTAGTTTTATGTCAAAACTTGTGTATAAATAATAAGTCTGACGTCATTCCAAGGGTCAGAAAAGTTAATGATTTTGCAGTCCATAGCTAATAGCATTTTGGTTTTCTCAGTTCTTAGTTGCAGAGCTCAATGCTCCTTAGTTTTTAGAAGCTTTCAGTAGTTAGATGCTCCCTTGGAGCCACCATTATTGTATGCACCAGTGCTTGCTAGAAACATGTTAATGAAGAAGGAAGGGTTTTATCAATGATGTTGTTAGCATTCTAATCTCTGGATTAATGGAATTTTGTGTTGTTTGTTCTATATGTCCCTTACTCTGATCTTTTAAGAAGATTAACGACCTTATTTTCCCTCACTATTGATTAAATATGAACTGATGGTTCTATATTTCTTCGGTATTTAGTATAGCATGTTAGAGCTTGGTTGATATTTTGAATGTTTAGCATAACTATAAGTAGATGAAATACTTCTAACCCTGATCAATATTTTGAAGTTTACTTGGAAAAGTTAATGAATACTTACAGGAAACCCCCACTTTCTTAAATCCCCGGAGAAGATGAGCCAAGATAACCAACTATCCACCCAAAAAAAATAGTCACATTCCCAACTAAGCTCCCACACTGTCAAGACCCAACTCTCATGTGCTTGAAGGCCCAGGGAATCTCATTTCCCCGGAAAACCTTTATAGGCAAAGTTGGTCAATACCCCGGTACCCGGTGACAACTTACATCTGTTGGCAGACCTGGTCACAAAGTCCCGTCAATAGAAACTGGCGCTAGAAAGAGGGCATGAACTTGCCTTCCTCTAAGGATTTAGAATTCACACCTTGAGGGTTCCCCAAGCCATATTTTTAGGAGTGAGACCTTTAGTGGGATTGGATCATTTTCACTAGCAAGATTTGAAAGGGTCCTTAGATCAACTCCCAATCTTGGAAGGTTTGTTGAACTTGAGCCTCCTGCTCAAAATAAATAGACCCCAAAAGCCAAGCCAACCACCATTGTCTGGGGATCCAGCACATCCTAGAACACTCATCTCTCCTAGACTATCCCGGGAAGAAAATTTCAATATTTTCAGAACCCAACACCCCTGATGGCTGCATATTTTAGAAACACTGGGTCCCCGATGGGATAGTTTTTAGGTGCAACCAATGATCTTCCTGCGCACCCAAAATTTTTTTTCCCCGATATGAGCACTTAGGCTCATCAACCGCAGAAGAGTATCTATAGGCATACAAAGATTCCTTGAACTGACACCGGATCCAACATCAAGATGTTGTGACCCGGATGTTCCCTCTGTCCCTGGGAGAGAATGAGCTAAACTGGTACCTTAACCTTCCTGCCAACTCCATCAATAGTTGGTAGGACATGGAGGACGCCTTCCTGGCTGCCTTTCACATACACATGGACCCAGCGTAGTCCCATAGCCAGTTCATTTCCATTAGGAAGGAACTGAATGAGCCCCTTGCAGCATTCAACCACCAGTTCCAACGCACCTTGAAATGATGCATGGGTCCCTTCATCCTATCCATAGATGTAACTATCTAGACCTATCTTAACATGATGGCCCCTTTTTTTGCCACTCTCCTCTAGAGAAATACCACCCTTGGTGACCAGGACACCTTGGCGAAAGTTTATAACCTAGCCTTGGAATTGTCCTATGGTCTTAAAAAATATCTGGGTGGGATTGGGCAGAGCATGCCCTTTAACATGATACCTGATGGAACTTCTTACACCAGGGGATATAACCCCAATCAGGCAATGGGTGCCCCTACAATGGGCATGAATCGCCCACCACCGCCGATAGACCAGCAGGCCCAGTACATATATCCATCTCAAGCACAGACAACACTGGGTCTGGAATCCTTTCCCTGGAACTAGCCACAACAAATGCAACAACTACAGACACAACCTTCCAGAATGCCTTTCTTTTAGTCATCCATGGCTGGAGGATTTCCACCCTCAACTCTAGCAAATGCTGCCACTTTCCTAGGGAACCAACAACAACAACCATCACATTGTGACGTGAACACCCAGCTATCCACCAAGGTCAAATCCCTCTAGCAACTATTGTCCTCACTGACTGTGGACATGGGACAGGTGAAGGTGGGGTCCCTTGCACCCCACAACACCAATTCCTAGAGAGGGAATATTTTCTCTGGCCAATGAAACAACAATGCTAGAGGAAGAAATTTCAACAATGGGCCCGACCCAATCAATAGCAATGGAACAACCATGCCAATACCAAAGGTACTCCTCTAAACCAAAACACCAATTAGAGTAACACTGGACCTTCCCACTTTGTGCCTATCATGGACTTCCAACCCATGACTAACTAGTGTAGATTGCACAACATAGGTTCTCATAACGAGGCAAACTATGCCATGCTGGAGAAAGTCATCATGATTTCCCAACTGGACAGACAACAAAATTTTGATCCTACTACCTCGGAGCCTCCCATATAAGGCCCACTCATGGTGCATTCACTTGTGAGACTGTCTTCTTTGGAACAGGCCAAAAACATGAAGAGGAACCCGAACTATAGGAGTTCTTTGATGAATCTATTCCAGACTTTGAGGCCAATGCCTTCACCAACCCACAGACTCCCTACAACACTCAGACTCAGGCTGGTAAAGGACTAGTTTATACACCTACACCTCCCGAAGACACTCCTCCCTGGGACAACATGATGGATTAGTTGAGCCCTCCAAAAGGCCCTTTCTCTAACCAAGCTAAGGACGCAGCCGAGGGAAACCGCTCATTACTGGGAGGAAGGTTTGACATCACGAAGGCGTTAGAAGAAACTATCACCTCCATGACCCTGATGGAGGTTTTGTTGAACTGTCTCGAGCATAAGAAGTCTCTTCTGAAGCTCTTGGGAAACTCAAAAGCTGTCAGTCGCCCACCCAAGACTGTCTCTTTTGATGATGCCAATGCGACTGCCTTCTAGGGTAACACTAAGGATCCTCCCTTCCTACTAGGTTTGAAAATACAAGGGAAGAATATACATAATTTCCTAGTAGATTTTGAGGCTTCAGGAAATATCATGCCTTTATCCATATGCCAGAAGCTCAGATTCTGACCCACCCCATCTAATGGTGCAGTAATCCAGCTGAACAAAACTGCTGTAAAAATGGTGGGTGAGTTGAAGAATGTTCAGATCTAGCTTATTCAAGACCCTAGGATAGCCAGCATAATTAACATCTAGGTGGTGGACATCCCAGAGACTTATGGGATGTGACTAAGTCACAATTGGGCCAAGTCCCTGAACGAATATTTCTCAACCAAATTTTCCCACTTGTGGCTCCCTGGGAGGGAGAATATAACTAGATCCAGGTTGAAAGTGAGCCCCAGATGAAATAGGCCCTCACCAAAGTCAGGAGGGTAAATGAAGTCCTCTTCTCTGAGACTTCCCCTGGGGTGTACAAACCCCTTGAGATCTTAACATTCAATTTCACCCCCAGGGAGGACCCCATAGTTTCGTAGAGAACCTGGGACTTAGAAGAAAAACTGAGGGTTGAGGTTAACTCTTAGGGTAAAGTAGCAACCCTCGCTACGCTCTTGTGTGGCACCTGGTGCTGGGTGCATTATCAAATTTTTTTGGAGATGGAGTGTGAACCTTGCCTTGCCGCTGCTACATAGTACACTGACACCCTCCAGAAGGAAGAATACATAGCTAATTACCTGGGACCTATTACTTCTGCTGGCAGCACCCCTTCAGCACTGTTCATCTGGAATCCCAACTAGAAATCTCCCTAGAGGCAAACCTCACCCACGTACCATCAGTGCTAGAGGAAAATCCTCCCAACCTTCCATGAGATAATCCAAAGACCACTTCATCTTCCCAGCCCCAGACAACAAACGATGACTTGTGGACCCTTAAGTTTGACAGGTCCCGATAGAAACAAGGTTGTGGGGCCAGAGTGGAATTGATCAACCCACAGGGGAAATCCTTCCTCGCGTCCTATAGGTTGTAGTTCAACTACATTAACAATGTCACATAGTACAAGGTTTTGGTTCTTGGGCTCTTATTCACACTAAGGAAAGGAATCACTCGCCTCCAGGCCCTGGGTGATTCAGAGTTGGTCGTTAAACAAGTCTGGAGTCAATACACCTGTCATGACAAAAGGATGGCTGCATACCGCAACTGGGCATGGAGCCTTATGAAGGATTTTGATGCCTTTGGCATTGAACTTATTCCCCGGAGATGGAATTATGTCCTAGATGCCCTTGCCATTTCTGTCAGCACGCTTGAGCCAATGGCTAGCTCTCGAATCCATAAATTCTCTATTGAGATGGTCCCCACCTTGTCCATTCCAGAAAATGTCACCCATCTTGAGGTCTTTGAGGATGACCATCATATCTTGGCCTTCATGGCCAATGTCAGCATTTTCAAGGACCAGATAGTGGAAGAAAGAGATCACGATGATACTGGAAAGGGTGATGAAGATGATAGGATCATGGACCTACCAACCAACACCATCCCTAAGGGGATGGTCACACTTGAACAAATATTCAACTCAAACCGTCGGGGCTGGGAAAAGATATCATCCTCCTCTAAGGGAGGAAAATTTGAGAAATTCAACATCGGCGAGCCCGGTGAAGAGAAAATGATATACATTGGCACCTCCTGCTCCCCTAAGGGGAAGGAGAAGATTCTCATGGTTCTCTGAGAATACATTGATGTAATCGCATGGGGGTATGAGGACTTGAAAACCTATGATACATCCATTATGACTCATACTATCCCACTCAAAATTGATCAACCTACTAATCGAGCCTCTGATTCATTAGGAGGTTCAAAAGCTACTGTCAGCCTAGATAATCTTCCCAATCCAGCATACTACATGGCTTTCCAACCTTGTCACTGTGCGGAAGAAAAGTGGTGAGACCCACCTTTGTGTGGATTTCTCAAATTTGAACAAAGCTTCCAAGAAAGATAATCACCCTCTTCCCTCGTTGGATGAGGTATTGCAAATTGTGAACGGATCACAAATGATGTCTTTCTTGGATGAGTACTCTGGGTATAACCAAGTCATGGTTAAATATGAAGATAGAGATAAAACGACATTCACCACCAAGTGGGAAACGTTTGCCTATCAGAGAATGCCCTTTGGCCTGATCAACATAGGGGCCACATTCCAAAAGGATATGGACATTATGTTCGAGGGCCTTGTGAACCGGTGCATAATCATCTACATGGATGATTTGACCATCTTTTCCTGGGACAAGCGTGATCATTCCACCCACCTCACCCAGATTTGTGAGAGATGTCGCCAGTATGGAATATCCATCAACCCTAAGAAATGCATATTCAGGGTCACTAAAGGACAGTTGCTTGGGCATATTGTCTTTGAGAATGGTATCTTCATTGACCCTGAGAGAGTTGAAGTGCTGCTAAACCTACAAATCCCAGTAGCAAGAAGGAAATAAGATCTTTCTTTGGAAAGATTAATTTTGTCTGGTGGTTCATCACTGGATTCACCAAGATTGTAAAGCCACTCAACGAAATGATGAAGAAAGACACTAAGATTGAGTGGAGTCCGGAGGCAAAGCGGGCATTCTCCCAGATTAAGAAAACAATCATAGAGGCACCAGTCTTGGCTAGTCTGGACTATTCCCTCCCCTTTTACATATATTCCTTTGCCTTGCCACATTCTTTCGTGGTAGTATTGACCCAAAAAGTTGAAGGGGAAGAATGAATGATAGCTTTCATGAGATCCCCCTTTAAGAACACCGAAGTCCGGTATTCACCTTTGGAAAAATAGGCCTTTTCTCTCATTCATGCCGTGAAGAAATTCTAGCATTATATCCTCCGGAGCAAAGTGCATGCTATTATCCCAGACCAGGCTGTAAAATCCCTACTGATGCAGAGTGAATTGGGTGAAAGATGGGGGAAATGGATGGCCATTCTCCAAGAGTATGATTTAGAAATGCATCCCATGAAGATAGTTCGAGGCCAAGGACTATGTAGATTGATGGAAGAAGAGACTCCACACATTGAATATCAAACATATACAGTGGAGTCCATCACTCAGGATCCATGGTACATAGACCTGGTGTACTTATTGTTGAATAATAGATTCCTAGAGGGATTGCCTCTAAAAAAATGTCACACCTTGTGAATGAAAAGTGCACACTTCATGATAAAAAAAATGCCACACTTTTTCATAGGAACTATGAGGGGGTGTACCTTTGGTGCATTGATAGGGTTTAAGCTACAAAGATCATCAAAGAATTCCATAGGTAGTTTGGACCCAGGCATGACTCAGCTAATGCCACTACCCATCAAATCCTTTGAGATGGATACTATTGGCCTTGTATCTTTAAGGATGTCTACACTCACATTAGGAAGTGCCATACTTGCTAGACCACAACACATCGTGAGCAAAACCCAGCTATGCCTTTGCAGCTGGTCTTCAAAGCTAGACCTTTTTCCAAATGGGCATTTGACTTCATTAGGAAAATCAACCCCAAATCATCTACCAACCACTGGTACATTCTAACTACCACAAATTATTACACCCGTTGGTCTGAAGCGATCCCTTGCAAAAACAACACGGTAGATGTAGTCATAAAATTCCTAGAAGAAAACATCATCACGCGATTCAGAATGCCTTTTGCTATAGTATGTGACAATGGTCCCTCTTTTTCTTTGGCACAATTACTAGAATGGACCTATGACACAAGGATCACTCTGAAGTTCTCCAACAACTATTACCCTCAGGGGAATGGTGTTGCTGAATCGACCAACAAAAATTAACTTGAAGTGATCAAACATCTATTAGAACAGAATCCCCAGGATTGGCACCAAAATCTCAGATTCACTTTTTGGGTGGATCATATCCAAATAAAGGCATCCCTAGGGACTTCCCCATTCCACCTAGTTTATGGCCAAAACCCAGTATTCCCTATTAACCTACAAATCCCAGTGTTGCAGTTCATGCAGGAATTCGGCAACCAGGACAACATCATGGAAGTTCAACTCCTAAATCTGGTGTGAATGGAAGAACAAAGAGACACATCGCTTGAACACTTTGCGTGTCACCAAGTAGTAGTGAAAAGATGGTTTTACTGAAGAATCCAGTATAAGGCCTTTCAGATTTTGAACTTAGTTCTTTTATGGGACAAGGCCCGGGAAAAGAAAGGAAAGCACACCAAATTCCAATGGATCTGGCTTGGACCATACTTGATATCTGAGATCTATGGGGTAAATACTTATCACCTAAGTACAATGACTGGAGAAGCCATTCCATTTCCCATCAATGGACAGTTTCTCAAGCATTATTTCAAATGAGGTGAGTTTATCCAGAATTGTACTATATGTAAATTTATCACTTGTAAATATTTCTCCCGGTGCTCTGTTTGGGGTGCCTTTCCTTGTAAATATTTTTATTGGATGTCCTCTAGGACTACCCCTTTTCCTTCTTATTTTTTTTTTGGCTTCGTTCTTTCTTTTTCGGGTTCCCAGTGTTTTTGCCCGCCCTTTTTGTAGACCGGTATGCTTTGCATAACATCTAGTCTCCGGAATGGTACCTTTTGCATTTTTGGTGAACTTGGAATCTATTGTTAGCATGGTGGAATTGGTCCATGCTCTAGAGTTATTTTGTGAGTTTGGAAATAGGCCACGTGTAATCTTCATTGGATTCATCCCCTGGAAGTCTAGAAATCAATTAAATCAAAATAAAAAGGAACAAGTAATCAGACACACCGAGAGTAGATCAGTCACACTGGTTTGTTGGCCCAAGTCTGAAAAACATTCAAATTATTTCTAGGTCCGCATTTTTCTCCCCTATTTAGAAATTTGAAGCGGATAGAAAGGTGAAAGAAGTACCACCGTTAAAATTAGCTAAGCTTAAGGTTAATGGTGAAAGGAGTACCACCTTCCCATCTAAGAAAATAAAGAAATAAAGAGAACTAAAGGGTGGAGAAATTCTGGTATCCAGGGGTAACAAGAAGATTTGATGACTTTGGTTTGATATATTTAGTGCCTCTTCTCTACTTCTCCTAGAGGTCATCCGCTTGATTTTCTTTCAAAGCACACAGTTCACAACTAATGAAAGACCAAGGAATGAATCATGTATGGGCCAAATTATCTCAGACGCTTCACACCTTGCAAGCAGGATGCTCCAAGTAAAGATTGACTCTAGTTTTGCTAACCAAAGATTCTGCAATTCTCAAATGCACTAAGGCATTTGTCCCAGATAGTCAACATTTTTTATGCCTTGCATACCTGTCCCTACATTTTATTTGCAAAATGTTGGGTCCCCTCTTTTTGCTTTTTACTCTCGCCTTGTTTCTTTCCTTTTTCTTTGTTTTATCTCTGGGCTTCTCTTCCATGAGGTTTTTTTTTATTTCTATCTTTGTCTTCTTGTGTCTCTGGGACCCACTCCCATATTTTGGTCTTCCTAGAGCTAGATCCCAGACTCCTAGATTCTCCACCATGATGTCTTATTTTTGCGAGAAGGTATGGTTACATGGAATCCCTGGGCCCGAAGTCTGAGGCTTGCCTATTCTGAAGTTTGTGAAAAGGTACCACACTTTTTATCCTAGGGGTATAAATTGAAGTTACCTATCATTTTCACATTTACCGTGATAAAAAAACTAAGGCAATTTACGAGAGCAATTGAGGCATATTTGAAGCATTTAAGTGTTGATTATTCTGGTGATTAGTAGTGATTAGCAATGTTTAGCAGGTGGTTCACAGTGTTTTTTCATGGTGTTTAGAGGATAGCTTGTTGTGGGACTTTAGCATTTTTCCTCCCTGCATCTCTCACGCTCTAGGTAAGCCTTTGGCATTCGTTCCCTGGTTTTCAATTTTTTGGTTCTGGTTTGTTTTTGGTCTTGTTTTCTTTCTATTTTTTGTTGCTTCTGGTTTTGTTTGGGTTTTTTGTTTATGGTTTTGTCTTAAAGTCACCTCCCATTGGTGGGTTGGCACTAGCAGAGGGTTGTCTTCCCTCTAGGTAGTTGTAATTTAGGATGGTTTCCTACGCAATTGTAATTTGTGTAGCTGTTTTGTATATTGTGTAAATGTCTATAAATGGTGTGTAGAAGTTTCGGTCCTTGGCCCTCTGTACTCTACTATATTTTTTTATGTATATCCTTCTAGTATCGTGTCAAGCTCACCATGCCCTAGCCCATGTTTTCCCAAATTTGTGAGCTCGCCTTCTCAACCGAATACCACCTGGTTCAAACTCGGCTCCTTGTTGGTTTCAACCATGGTGGTTTTCTCTCTCCTCTGTTGAGTCAGTCTTAATGGTGAATTTATTTTCCATGCACACATTCAAGTCTAGCCAAGTGGCTTCTACTTCACGCATGTTCAGACATTTGTCAATGTTATCACCATAACTCCTATTTACTGCATGGCCATGTGACATCCACATCAGCCTAGTACGGCTCATCTTCCGGCCATGTCACCCAATGGTCATTTTTTAGACTCTAGGTCCTATGTCTCCATCCGACTCTTGTTTCACTTGTATCATATGTGTTGGAATCCCTAGAGACCCAGATGTTGGTCATTTTCCTCATTTCTCATTATACGCACATCTTTCCTAGGATTTGACAAACTAACTATTGGAGGTGAGGATGCGACGATAAGATCTCCGGACCCCAGAGTAGCATTCTATCTTATATAAATTTTGATGGTCATCTTTCCTTGCAGGTTGCAAACATCACATTCTCATCATGTTAGAGGCATCCGCATCCTCTCCACCTGGGAGTCCAGATCTCCTCACCATGGCAGTCACTAGGGCAGCTATCACGACTAAGATCAAGAGGGCCCTAGAAAATATTTCCTTGACCATGAAGTACTTGAAGGAAAACACTGTCACAGGTTCAAAGATTGAGTCCAGTGTTTAGTTGATCACCGAAACCAGTGTCAGAATGTGGGTGGAAATGCAAGCCCTGGTAAAAATGATGTACATCCAATGAATGGCTGGAGACTCATTGGCCATTAATATTGGCAACCCTAGGATTCTGAAGGCTACTTGCTTTCCGTGTTCGGTGCAGGCCCTGAAACTTATTCATACTCTGGCCACACACTACAACTCGTCCATCTGGGATATCATGCTCACTGCCTTGGTCCCGACCGGGTACCCAACTCCAATGGTGTCTTTAGACACTGGAACTTTTCAATCTAGTTTGGGAATTCCCTAGTTTGATAACATGGCCATCATCACCTGATCCCAGGTGCTGCAAGAATTCCTAGATTTAGAGCACATGGCCCGACAATATCTAAACAATAATTGGTTGAAGATGCCAAAGAAAGACTCTAAATGGATGACACTGGAAATCCCCCAATCTGAATTCAAGGAAAGCATACATATGGGATTATAGCATTGTGTAGGATATTTGGACAACCCCATGCCCAGGAATTCTCGACATGGATGTACTACTTCTTGCTCGGTGTCTCTTTCGGTGAGAAATACTTTGATTGGGCCACCATCATCTCAAATCACATGGACTCCCAACTCCTCCAGGTCACCCGAACCTCTAAATTATACCTGAGATCCTACGTTATCTAGGCTCTGGTGCAATAATGACCTGTCACAAATGGGATACTCATAGCAGGCATGTTTAGGGTCGGTCTGGGCCAAAAGACTCTATGGGATTATTTCCCACAAATCCAATGGGAGGCTAGTTTCCTTAGCTTCTACCGAGTAAATGATGCCTTCATTTACTACAGTCTCCTCATACCTACCAGGGATGCCGGGTACTACCTCTCCAAGGAGGCAATGGATTTGGTCAGAAGTTATGGCCACTACTACATTCAGTTCTAGTAGCACACTTATATTCAGGTAACTGGCTTCTCTGGGAAACCCTATTTGTTGCCCAAGCACTGCGGGAACAAAATAATTCTTTTGGAATACTGTCAGCAAATTTTGGAATTGCACGCCCTCTACATGGTGAAGAAGGTAATAAATATTATGTTCCCAATCACCCATGAGAATTACTCATGTAGTCTGACCACGACAAGAGAGGTGGACATCAAACTTAAAATCTTGGGCCTAAGTGAATTCTATCTGGAGCGGAAGAACTTTGATCCGCTAGGAAAAATAGCGATGACACTTCCTTGGGTATTAGAGCCCCATGCATTTCACATGGAGGATTTTTGGGAAGATTTCCAGGCTGATTTTGAAGTCCAAAGTTGACACTTCATCCAGATGAAAATGGGGATGATGGAGAGGTTGAGGCTTCAAAAATTCCCGGATGACTTCTCAGACACCAGGTGTTAGAAACACTGAGAGGGGGGGGGGGTGAATCAGTGTTTGTGTATTAATTTATTTTTATCAATCTTAAACATAAATC
>MU224173.1:1528428-1546728 GCA_018584345.1 Thuja plicata
AAAGGTCTGACCCTATTAGGAGTCTTTTACAAAACCCTATTAAAGGTATATGGCTCACTGCCTAGGCTTACTTCCCAATAAGATGAAGGCTACAACCCTCTGAATGTTGATATGCACTATATCAAAAATGAACTGCTGTAATGACACTACTGTCTGATCAGTTCCTTGTATGCACGAATGCTCTTACTCCTTTAAAGAGCTATATCATCTACTGACTTCATTATACTTCTCATTTGTATCTTCCTCATGCATAATAATCAACTCTTGTAACATAAAATTACATTACATACTTATATGTTTACAATTGAATAGGTGCGACCCAAAACATAACACTAGTCAACCTTTAAACCAAAATATACAATGCTTCCGAACAAGTCAGCCTAAGCGTGTTTACTAAAAAATTAATTACATTAATACAAACTTATAACTAAAGGTTCATGGCCTTATCATCTCAAACTAAATCACACTGACCAAAACTATAGTCGGCTTCCATGCACTGTCTTCTAGACTGTAGGTTTACTAATCTACTTGTAACTTTTTCGTACTGATGTTTCGCACTCTGCGTGTTTGGATCTAGCATGTATATACACCATAGAGTATATACCTAAGCACACATGCTCTGGTGTGATCTCTAACATGTGTGTTGATGTACTAATCTTTGTATGTGTCTGTCTGCCCTGTTTTCACACTTAGTCATTTTGTCTTTCATAAAAGAACTTAAGTATGACTTTGTTGCCATGATTGACAACAAAAAATGAGTCATACTTCCTCAGGAAGTCAACTTTCCAACAACTACAACAAGGCATGTTGGCTCGGAGGATGATTCTGACAGGTGGTCTTCCCAAGGTGTTGCCTCAATATAACACCTAGTGCATCCGAGATAGGGAGCCACTTTTCCATTAATGAGGCATGTAGCCTCAATCCCCTGGGGATAGGATCTATTCTTTTCTCCTCCTGTCTCTCTTTTTGAGGCCAATTCTTCCACTCCACCTTTCTTGTCTCTTTCTTCTGACATGCCAGACCTTTTTCGTCTCGAGGTCTTTTGTAACGTGGCATAGGTAGTACTGGCCACTGGGAATAGTATTATATTCTTAAGTGTAAAATAAGTTAGGTTAGTTTTAGGTCAAAACTTGTGTATAAATAATAAGTTTGACCTCATTCCAATAGTTGGCAAAATTAATTATTTTGCAGTCCATAGCTAATAGAATTTTGGTTTTCTCATTTCTTAGTTGTAGAGCTCTATGCTCCTTAGTTTTTAGAAGCTTTAAGTAGTTAGATGCTCCCTTGGAGCCACCATTATTGTATGTACCAGTGCTTGCTAGAAACATGTTAATGAAGGAAGGGTTCTATCAATGATGTTGATAGCATTATGATCTCTGGATTAATGGTATTTTGTGTTGTTTGTTATTTATGTCCCTTTCTCTGATATTTTAAGTAGATTAATGAACTTCTTTTCCCTCGCTATTGATTAAATATGAACTAATGGTTCTATATTTCTTCGGTATTTAGTGTAGCATGTTAGAGCTTGGTTGATGTTTTGAATGTTTAGCATAACTATAAGTAGATGAAATACTTCTAACCCTGATCTATCTTTTGAAATTTAATTGGAAAATTTAATGAATGCTTGAAGGAAACCCCCACTTGCTTAAATCCCTAGAGAAGATGAGCCAAGACAACCAGCTATCCCCCTGAACAAAATAGTCACATTCCCAAGTAAGGTCCCGCAATATTGAGATCTGACTCTCACATGCTTGAAGACCTAGGGAATCTCATTTCCCCGGACAACCTTTATAGGCAAAGTTGGCCGATACCCCGGTACCCGGTGACAACTTACATCTGTTGGCAGACCCGGTGACAACTTACAACTTACAATTGTTATTTTGTCATTGATGTCAAACCTTAACTGGTGAGACTATTACTATCTGTTTGAGTACCATATCTATTGATTGATGAAGAATAGAAAAGCATAACAAGAAGACCGAGGGAAACAATTGAGTTATGGGTAAACATAAGGGTACTTGATCATTTGGCACATTGGAAAAGTGATCTATTGTTTATCTTTCACTGACAATTCACTGAGAAGTTGATGCCGAGCAATGTGAAGTTGATGTCAAGCAATGCGAAGTTGATGCCAAGCAAAGAAAAGTTGATGCTGAGTGAAGCTACTGATGGCTGAGCACCAATGAAATTTCCGAGCAAGTTCAGTGTTGGCTGAGTGAGAACACAATGGTGGCCGAGCGCCATTATTTTGATTAATTATGAGATTTAAGATCTCTGGCCAACATAGTTGATTTTATTGGGATATGTAAAGTTAATTAAAGATTGATCCATGTTATTTAATGCATGGGTAACCACAATTAATGTGTGTACTCAAGATTTAATTAAAGACTACTTTGGAGAAGTAAATGGTAATGTAATGATAGGATGATCCATTGGATTTGACCTAACCTAAGATCTATGATCTTGATTAAGCGGAAAAGATTTATCTGACCTAGATGAAGAGGTATAAGATAACCTCAAGGGGTTATTCATGGAGTGTGTGTGTGTATGCAAGAGGATTACATAGTTAATTTAATGATTGACATGACCTAGCAAAAAAGGATGAACAAAGAAGCAGAGAATTGCATGAGTGATTGCTTGAAGAATTTCCAAGCAGATCTAGAGTTTGAGATGAGAATGAAGGCCACTTAGTAAGTTAGCATTAGAGCTAAAATCAGATCTAGATTTACAAAGTAAGTTGTATGTATCATATCACAACCGCTAATTACTTTCTAACCATTGTATCAGTTAAAATCCTTTAACAAGGTTGACCTAATAGTCATTGTATAAATCCTTTATGCAAGGTGACATTCAAGTTGAATGTTCTAAGTCCTCTAATAGGGCCACTCCTGATAGGGTGATTAAATCCTTTAACTAGGTCACATTTAGCAATGTGTTTTGTGACCTTTAACAGGGTTGGCTCCTAACATAGCTCACTTCAGAAGAGTGAAAACTTGGTAGCATGTTACTGGTGGTTTTTCCCAAATTGGGTTTCCACGTTAAATACTTGTGTCAACATGTGTGAATGTTTATGTTGTGTTTTATTGTTAAGTTTCTGCAAGCTTATTTCATTAGTACAATAAACTGCACACTTCTATATTATTGATGTCAAGCTGATTTGAATTGTTCAAATTGGTATAAAGTTTTTATGGTCACATCTATACCTGACGATAACTGATTCACCCCCCCTCTCAATTATTTTGAATTCATTCTAACAATTGGTATCAGAGCTTGGTTCTCTTGAAAATAGTTTGAAGATACTTGGAGAAAAAGATGCGGTAGTATAAAAGGGATGTACTAAAGTTGAACAAGGATAACTTTCCTAGATGGAAAATTTTGATTAAATTTCACTTGGATAATGTTGGTGATTCTGCTAAATGTCATGTTGATTAAGAATATGTAGCCTCTATAGGAGTTCTCAATGCTGCACAATTGAGAGAAAAGTAAGAACATAATCAATCAATGTTGGAGATTGCATCATCCCTGAACTATCATGAGTTTGAAGACATAAAGGACTATACAAGTGCAAAGAAAATGTGGGATGGCCTGGAAACCATCTATGGAGGTGACACAAATGTGCTAAGAGCCAAATCTAAAAGCTTGAGAGGTAAGTTTGATGAAATGAAAATGCAAGAAGGAGAAAATATAGTTCAATATTATGGTAGGATAAAGGAAGTTGTAAATGCTATTAAAGGAGCTAAAGGAACCATTGATGATAACACCATCACAAGCAAGGTACTGAGAACTCTTCTTCCTATTTATGCTAATAGATTATCTACAATTCAAGAATTGAGATGTACTCCTAACAATAATTTGACTCTGGAAAGTTTGGTAGGCAGACTTACTGCATTTGAGATGTCACATTTTGATAACTATACCCCACAAGCCATTGAATCTACATTCAAGTCCCAGGTGGTCCTCAACAAATCAAACAAAGGAAAGAAATGTGTGGATAGCAACAACGACACTTCTGATGATGATCTAGAAGAACTTGAGGCACTTATGGTTGTATGTCGTAAATTTGGCCTTGTTAACTCACCATACACTTTCACATAGTCCTTCTTCACCAGATACACACAAGACTGAATATGAGATTATTCATCTTGCATGTCTGCATGATTTGACCTATTTCCTTCTATCTAGATGGGGTTTTCAAAATAGCTCTCAAAACGAGAGTCTCACAACATAGACCAATCTAGGAATGAAGGATTTTTCTCCATGAATGCAATGCAATGCAAGATTAATCTAAGACATGATTTCAATGTAATTATTCTAGAAATTGAAAATATTCTATTGCAAAATGAGATTATTCTATATGAGATTATCAACTAAGAATGTGGCAATAATTCAGTATTCTCACAATGCATAAATGTAAGTGGGGAAATCAGGGGTTTTGAATGAGGATTGGGAGTTCTTTTATAGACTCAGAGGTTGTTCAGAATAGAAACTTTCCTTTTTGAAATAAAATAGATAGAAAAGCCAGTTAAAATAGAAAGCTTTATTTAAAAGAAAACAATAAATTGTTTTCCCTTTGCTTTAACTATTTTCTTTTTTTGATTTAATTCTATTTTATTTGATTTTAATTGTTTTCTCTCTTTAAAGCACAATTAATTCAAAGATTATATTTCTGAACAGAAGAAATATTTTTGAGAGAATATCCAATTAATTAAATAAATATGACCTCACAAATAGGTTTTTCTCAATTATCTAAATATTTAAATTCAATTATTGAAATGAGGATATTTATTTAATAATTAAATATTATTTAATCCCTTTTTCATGTGTCTTAGCTAAAGAGGGTGAATTTAATTTAATTTAAGTGCTAGTACTTTATTAATTAAATTAATTTGATCATAAGGTTTGTTTAGCCGAATAGATATTTAGGAATTAAATATAGTGTATGATTAATGCAAATTTAGAATTTTCTGCATTTGACACTTAGGTCGAGTAGAGTCAGTCAAGACTCAGAATTGCCTTGTACAATAGGGCTTAGATGATCAAGAAGAGTGATAAATGAAACAAAATTGGTTAGGGTTGCAAGATGCCAATTTTGGGGTGTTACAATGGCAAGAAGACTATCTAGAGGAAAAGGAAAATTCAAAGGTAAACTTCCTATTATTTGTTTTTCATGTAACAAAGTTGGTCATATTGCTGCAAGATATCCTGATAAGAATGACAAAGATTATAGAAGAGACAACAAGTATAAAGACAGAAAGGATGACTGAGGCTTTAGGAAGTACAAGGATTACAAAGACAAAGGTAAGGAATCATTCTATATAGATAAAGAAGCTTTTGACAATGAATTTGATAAATATGATGAAAATGATATAGAAGTTGTGTATGTTGCAATGAAAGATGATCTGATGATGATGAGAAAACTACACTAATTTCTTATGTGAGTAAAGGTGATTGTTGGATTATTGATAGTGGTTGTTCACATCACATGACCAGTGATAAATATAAATTTGAAACCTTAGATCAGTGTAAAGGTGGTTATGTTAAATTTGGAAATGATACACCATGTCATGTTAAAGGGAAATGATCAATTCAATTGACTGACAAAATTAGATGTGATGATGTATATTGGGTTGATGATCTTAAGTATAACTTATTGAGTGTTTCACAACTAAATACTTCTAGTTACAGAGTTGAATTCCATCACAGGAAAGAAAAGATCTATGATGCCAGTGGAGAATTAGTTGGAAGTGGTGAGTAGACAAAAGGTAACTTGTTTTATCTGGATATAACTGTTGAGACATGTTTGTTTTCACAATATAGTGATGTTTGGTTATGGCATAAAAGGCCGTGTCATATA
Source organism: Thuja plicata (assembly GCA_018584345.1). NCBI lineage: Eukaryota > Viridiplantae > Streptophyta > Pinopsida > Cupressales > Cupressaceae > Thuja > Thuja plicata. The sequence goes on from MU224173.1 coordinate 1,534,283, forward strand.
AACTTTGATAACTTGGTAAGCATAAGAAAATTGAAAAAGGTTAGAGGGCTGCCTAAGTTAAAGAAACCTAAAACTGCAATGTGCTAGCAATGTTAATTGGGAAAGATGACTAAATCTAGTTTCGAGAGTAAAACTCATACTTCTGAGGATATTCTAGAATTGGTTCATACTGACCTTTGTGGACCTATTGGTGAGAAAAGTTACCCGGGAGACAAATATTTTATCTTATTTGTTGATGATTACTCTAGAATGATGACTGGTATGTTTCTTAAAGAAAAATATGATGCATACCAGTTGTTTAAGTGGTACTTGGCAAAAGTTGAAAATGAGACAGGTAAGAGTCTGAATTGTCTAAGATCTGATAGAGGAGGTGAGTTTATTTATAATGAGTTTAACAAGTTTTTAAATGATAGAGGGATAAAGAGATAGATGTCTACTCCTAGGACACCACCATAGAGTGGTATAGTTGAAAGAAGAAATTGATCTATCATGGATTGTGCCAGAACACTAATGATGGAGAAAAATGTTGCACAAAAATATTGGAGAGAAGCTATAAGTACAACAGTCTATACCCTGAACAGAGTACAAGTCAAGAAAGGTACAAATACTACACCTTACGAGCTATGGTATGGATATGCACCTAGTGTAAGCTATTTTAAAGTTTTTGGAAGTAGATGTTTCATACTGAAGGATAACATAAATGGAAAACTTGATGCAAAAGGTGAAGAAGGCATATTTCTTGGATATTCAACTAAAAGTAAAGCATACAAGTGTTTGAATTCTAACACTAACAAAATTGTGGAAAGTGCAAATGTTAGAATTGATGAATATGCAGAAAGAAATGAAGCTGAAAGCATGAGTGAGCCTGAGAGTTACAAATCATTCTCCTATCCTGATGAGGAAGATTCTAATGAATTACTTGAAACTGAGAATGAAGTTGCTGAGCAACAGTTCGCACCTACCGAGTCACATAATGAAATTGTTGGGAAACAAGAGGTGACTACTGAGCTATCTGATGGAGATGCCAAGTCACAGTTTCAACTAGAATTAAACATGAATGATCAATCTAAAATAGACAAAGAACCTACTTTGGAAAAGTATGTAAGAAGGCACCATAAACCTGATCAAATCATAGGAGCAAAGTATTTTTCAGTCATGAAAAGAAGTAAATTGAGATAAGATACCTACTTATTATGTGATTTTGAGCCTAAAATAGTAAAAGATGCCTTAGACAATGAAGACTGGATTCAAGCCATGAACAAAGAAATTGAACAGATTGAAAAGAACAATACTTGGACACTTGTACCGAGGCCAAAAGATAAATATGCAATTGGTACTAAGTGGGTATAGTCCTCTAACAGAGCCACTCCTTATAGGGTGATTAAATCCTTTAACCAGGTCACATTTAGCAATGTGTTTTGTAACCTTTAACAGGGTTGGCTCCTAATAGAGCTTACTTTAGAAGAGTGAAAACTTGGTAGCATGTTATTGGTGATTTTTCCCAAATTGGGTTTCCATGTTAAATACTTGTGTCAACATGTGTGAATGTTTATGTTGTGTTTTACTATTAAGTTTCTGCAAGCTTATTTCATTAGTACAATAAACTGCACACTTCTATATTATTTCTGCTGAGTATATCTAAATTGTTCAAATTGGTATAAAGTTTTAATGGTCACATCTAATCCTGAGGATAACTGATTCACCCCCCCTCTCAGTTATTCTTAATTCATTCTAATAGTCACTAGCAGTGACATCACTGTATTTATTTAACAATTCCTTCACTTAATTTGGTATGGGATCCTTATCACCATATCTTATGCTATCTTTGGGTTTAGAAATTAGGACAAAAATTTCAATCTTAGGTTCCTTAAACACTTGTAATATTTCTTTTTCACCTAAGGTGATAACAGTAGGTTCTTTCTTTATTTTAGCATCAGGCAGGGGCTTCATGGTAAAAGTTTCCCCATTCTATGTGTTAGAGTGGGTGTTCTTCCTACAATGATGTGTGGCATCCACATCATATTGCCTAGGTCTACCTAGTAAGATGTGGGAAGCATCCATTTCCACTACATCAAAAAGTACTTTATCTTTGAAATTTTCTATAGAAAATTCTACCCATGCTTGTTTAGTTACTAAAGTTTGTTGACCTTTGGTTAGCCAAGAGACATGGTAGGGAAAGGGGTGTGGTTTCTTAGGTAGATTTAGTTTTTGAACCATTTCAAAAGAAACTAAATTTTCAATTGAACCAGAATCTATTAGTAGATTACATACCTTGCCATGACATTTGATTTTTGTCCTGAAGAGGTTCCTCCTTTGAGGTGGTTCTTGGTTTTGTGGCACTTGTAGAAAAAATTTCCTCATCATTAGACATACTCCTTCCTCTAGTTCTAAATCCCTTGGGTTAGTGTTGTCCTCTTTCTTATTCTCTTGAATGAGTTGCGTCCTCCTTTCCCCCTGATTTTTGTTATTTCTTTTCTCAGATCATCTCCCTACATGGTGTCCAAGTTGGTTGCAGTAGTAACATTTTAAAGGTCCATTACCTCTTTCCTTCATTTGTTCTCCCTCTATTGAAGGGTCTCCTTCCTCTAAAGTTTCCTCTAAAATTGGATTGACCATTTTCTTTATCTCCTTGGCCTTGGTCAGGGGTCATGCTACTGTTGCCACTATATTGTCCTCTATTCCAAGAGGTACCTCTTCCTTTAAAGTTCTTTCCACCATCATTGCTTTTTCCCTTGCCAATGTCTTGTTTCCTTTTCCATTTCTCCTCTACCTTGATTGTCATTTGATAACATTTGTTTACTGATGTAGGGAAGTGTAGGCTAATTTCTTCTTGAATGGACACTTTGAGACCATTCAAGTACCTCACTAAATTTTCTTCCTCATTCTCTATTGCATTAGTCTTCAAGCATAGTTTTAGGAACTCCGCAGTGTATGAGCCTACATCCATGTCTTTCTGCTATAGGTTTTTCTTCCTTCTATGGAGTTGTACCCCATAATATTTAGGTACATATGTCTCCTTTATCAATGCTATCATCTTGTTCCATGAAGTGATCATGTTTCTACCATTCTTCACCCTCTCTGTTTGGATGAAATTCCACCAAGTAAGGGCTGCTCCCTTCAACTTGGATTTTTCCATCTTTACTCTCTGGTTCTCAGAGATGTCTTCACACTCAAAGAATCTTGTCAAAGCCTCAATCTAATCTAAGGCAAAATCTACATTCATCTTTCCATTGAAAGTTGGAAAGTCCAACTTCTCATCCATGGTTCTTCTCCCCATAGACTTTAGGGCATCTATGAGGGGTCTTTGTTCTGCAGAGATGTTCTCATTCTAATTAGGAGTGTCATCTTCCTCTTCACTCCCTTCTTCCCCATCAGACATGTCTTAGTTTCCCCATCTCTACTTTTTTCTATATTTCTTGAAGCCTCCTAGTCAGGGCTACATTCGTTGCCCTCTGTTCTCTCACCATCCTTGAAAGTTCTATTTTTTTAACCCTTATAGCTATCTCTTCATCCTCAGGAGAAGACATAGCTCTGATACCACTTGATGCAGAGCGGACAACCATAAGTCCCAAAGAGACAGTTTGATGCTTCAAATCTTCAAACTCAAGAAGTACACCACCAAGTCAGGTGTTCCCAATATGAAAAGTGCCTCTACACTTATCACAAGTGCATAAAATACTTGATTCTAGGTTATCAAAACCTACTTCCAACATGAAAACCTAATCACTAGGTTCACACAAGTCTTCAACCCCAACTTCCAATAGTTGGCTACTAGGCACATATGCTAGAAGTACTCAAATTCCCCATGAAGTAACTCCAAGGACCAGGGGTGATCTATACTCAAAGATTTGGTCTATTTAGGTCCCTAAGACAAGGATTCAATGATCCTATTCAACTTATGCAACCCTTTGAACATAGTTTCTTTGCAAACCCAACTTTTTGCTTGTAGCCTTTTTAGTTAGGAAATTGGACTTAGTTTTAGATTTTCCCACATAACCCTCTAAAAAGAATAGGGATTTAGACACTCTTTATTCCTAAAGGGATTATACTTAAGCACCAAAACATGGAAAAGAAAGGAAGACAGGAAAACACTTAGTTTTGATAAGATAATTAGGCATAATTAGGTCTACATTTGCACTACAGGTGCTACTTCCCTGAAATAAATATCCAAACCAACAATTGGAACATGTGAAGGAATATATAAGGGTCTTCCACACTGATTTATAGGTCTTGGTGAATCCCCAAAAAAGAGTTATGTGGACTGTCCTAATTCACTGGTAGATGCACACATTGACATGTACACCTAGGGCATCATGGAAAATCCATCTCCATGCAAGTTTCCAAACCAAACCTGCATAATCTTAAAGTACATAGACAATTCTTGAATTTCACCAAGGGGAATTAGATTCCCATGGTGGAATCAAAGAGAAAACACAATTACAAAGTGAAACCTTGATTTAGGGCCTAGAAACCAGGAAGGGAGAGTAAAAATGTGATAACTCTCAATGGACAGAGGATTAGACCATGAGACCAAGTGAAAATGAAAGCTAATACATAGGGGTACCTTAATCTGTCATCATTTCCCTCTAATACTTCCCTACTTGTCCGTACAAACTGACTATTTCTCAAAAATGCAGTAAAATGGTTGTTTTTATTGATTTGAAAGCCAAAATTACATTAGATTAGCCTACCACCTGCCTATAAGGGATTTTTTAGGCATTCCCAATGGTTACATCTCATATTTGAACTAACTAGCCATTTGGGAGTTAATTTACAACTTTTTACCAAAAGTTGCTAAAAGTTGCAGTGACAACTTTTGAGCAACTTTCTAAGATTTTGTAATTTTGCACTCTAGATGACCAACTTGGTCCAAAACCAAATGTTATGATCCCTAATGGACCAAAACATGTAAAAAACATGAAAACATAATAATTTAACCTATTTCTAAGCTTTGGGGCACTAGTTGACTAAGGGGTTATTAATGCCAATCTTGGGACTAGGTCTTACAAAGATGTGTCCAAATTGAAACCTTTAGACTAACATGTCCTATAGACTATTATGGACTTGAGGGAGTCTAGGAATGCCAAAGGAAAACTTAGTTTTTCTAGGGTGCTCCTAGACCAGGTTTAGATGACTGTCTTAAGAGTGGAGCCAAAGCTTGCATAGTTACTATCTTTTGACGAAAGTAAGTAGTATTTGTTTTGGTAGACCAAAGAGGGTCAAGGGTGGAGTATTTTGAATCAAGGAGCAAGGGTTCTCATTGGAACTTGGGTGAAGGGGAATCCAAAGGGTGATTTTAGTCTCAATCAAGAGTGTAGTGGGATCATGTGTGAGGACAGTCATAAGAAAGTGGAGGAGGAGTAAAGTATGAGAGTTAAGTGATGGTTCATTGCATTTGGGTTGTGGGGTCTAGATGTGTGGATCCAATCAGGGATCTTGAATGATTTACAAGGAAGAGTGTGTGGGGAGTAGATGCAAGTTGGGATAGGGAAAGTTGAAGACCCTATAAGCCATCAGATTTGGTGGTTGGAGTTTGGTGAAGAAACTATTAGAGTAAAAAGGTATTTTCACTTATTAATTAAATCATTATTGATTTAATTATTAAGACGCCTTATTCACCTTTTAAATAAATAATTATTGATTTAATTATTAAGTTACCTTTTTATCTCTAGTTTACTTAAGCTAAAATTTAGGCATGTTATAATTAATTCTTTTATTAACTATTCATGCACCCTAGGTTTCTCCACCTTTTGGTGTTAGATCTCCTTTATAAGGATTGATCTCTTTGTAATTTGTAATTTTATTCCATTATTATTGAATCAATTGAAGATGTTTCCTCTTCCATAGATCTATTGTTTTTGGCCTCCATAACTTTTTCTTCTCTCTTTCTTTGACAGGTGTTTGCATGTACATGATTCTTGGGAGCTGCAGGGTTGTGTTTTTCATCAACTCCAATATGGTATCAGAGCTCCGGATCTTCATGCCCATGTTCTCTTCATGAGAGATTTGGACTTTTAATCAGATCTATTTTTTTCAAGAGTTTTTTGTCTCATATTTTTGTAGTTTTTTTTTTTTTTTTTTGGGGGGGGGGGAGCTATTTTTCAGAGCACTTTGGGCACAAACGGACCTCACAGATGTGTCTCGAAGGCCCAAAAACCCTATTTTCATATAAGGCATGTCCAATTTGGACACAGTTGAATTATAGGCCCTCTTTTGTGCATGCAAGTCCTTGGCATGCTTTTCGAGGCAAAAAATAGTTTTGGTTTTCACGTCACCTCAGTTTTCATGCTGCCTTAGTTTTTGTGCCACCTCGAAATTCATGCCACCATTTTTGGAAAAAAATAAATAAATAAAATTTTTGCATGAAAATTTTAGGGGTTTCTTGGGTTCTTGTTTTGCAGAAATCTTTGGTTTTTTTCTTGTATCTTGAGAAAACAGACACATTTTTCACAAAACAAGATATCATTGGAAAGCTATTTCCGAGCCTGACCTGATTGTTTAGATTTGGTTTCTTGATTTTTCCATCTTGTAGCTATTTTTGTGAGTCAAACTCAAGGTTCTATTTTGCACTCTGGGAGCCATATCTTGCTCATCTAGACTCTATTTTTGACTTCCACATGGCATTGGAAATATGGTTCAGTGATCTATCTTATTTTTTGGGTCTCATACCTAGATTTTTCTCTAGGTATTGTTTATTCTTTTTTTTTTTTTTTTTGCAATCTGGTGATTATCTTAGATGTTACAGGTCCTAGGATTGAATTCCTTTCTTAAGATGTCTCCCTTTTAGTTGTTATTCATGTTTCTACAACTTTATTTTCATTTATGAGCATTGTAGACTTCTATTTCTACCACTTTATTATTTTGAAAACACACTGTGATATAGTGTCATTTGATGCATACTTGGGATCTTGAACTTTTTTGTGCTTTTTTGTACTCGCACTACATTATAAAGTGTCATGGGGGGTTTTGATGTTTTATTTTATTTCCATCTACCTTTTTCAAGTGATTGTTCCTTCCATGACATTAGACTCATGATGTGTGTCATGAGAGTTATCCTTCTATGACACCATCCTTTATATGTGTTTGTACCTTCTACACTTTCTACGTTCCTCCTTCTTCTTCATGCAGTTATTCTTGGCAGCCTGATTCAGTATACCTGTCATGCCTCTCCCTACTTAGCATTATGGAGGGTATCTCCTATTATTTCTAATGCTTCCTTGGGTTGATGGAGTGATCTATGTATTTAGTATTTGTTCCTACGTACTAGGCAGATGCAGTAGATGGGTACCTATACATTTCGGTGAGATGGATCATTTACCATATGGACACTCTTTCATTCTTGCTTTGGAGGCATCCTTCCATCTTCGATTGATCAACTCTTCTAGATTTTTTTACATCCTTCTCTACGTAATCATGTTCTATTATAGTGGAGGTTCCAACAATTATTCTTAGACAATGTTTGTAGCTTCACGCTTCAGTGATGTTCTTCATGTTCTTCCTTTATTCATATCTTCTGAGACATTCTCTAGTTTGGAGGATTATTCATTTATTCACTAGTCTTCATCTCTTTTTGGAGAGGGTTTTTTCCCACTGGGTTTTCTCCTTTGCTCCTCTTTATAGAGATTTTTTTGTACTTGGACACCTGATCAGGCCTTGTTGTCGGGACCCATTTTCTATTTTCAGTAGTTGTTTCTAGGTTTTTAGCTTCTTCCTAAGTTTATCTTAAGGCGAGGGGGGAGGGGTTTAGAGTAAAAAGGTATTTTCACTTATTAATTAAATCATTATTAATTTAATTATTAAGACACCTTATTAAGTCACCTTTTTACCTCTAGTTTACTTAAGCTAAAATTTAGGCATGTTATAATTAATTCTTTTATTAATTATTCATGCAACCTAGGTTTCTCCACCTTTTGGTGTTCGATCTCTTTTATAAGGATTGATCTCTTTGTATTTTTTAATTCCATTCCATTATTATTGAATCAATTGATGATGTTTCCTCTTCCACAAATCAGCTATTTTTTTCCTCCATAGTTTTTGCTTCTCTCTTTCTGTGACGTGTTTGCATGTAGGTGATTCTTGGGACATGTGGGGTTTTTTTTTCATCAAATCCAATAGAAACAAGGGCTGGTATGCCTTGAAGAGGAGATTGGTTTCATGGTGTGTTACCAAGTTGTGAGAGATCAGAGCTGGGACATTATTGGGATGGAATGAGAGTGTTTAATATGAGAGATCTTGTTCAAAAGTATGTTATCTTGGGTTAACCAAAGCCAGACCCTTCTATAAATCCTTGAGTTGAGTCTAATTCCTTTAGAGGGTTCCAGTCTTTTTTGAATCCCCTGGGTTTTTTTATGTTCCTTAGAGGAATATAGAAGGACTCTGAATCATCATGATTGGAGGATTAAAATATCTAACTCACAATAGACAAGACATTGCTAATTGTTGCCCCACTTTTGGTCTGCATGCCTTTAGACAAAAGTGGATGTTTGAGGTATAGTAGTGGTCCTGAAAGCTTCATGTGAGTCTTGGGTCTAAGTCTAGCTTTTCCCTTAGGATAGGCAACCTTTATCGAATTTCCCAAATTTGACTTCTCTTTTAGGAATCGGAGGGATTCTGCATTTGAGATCATGTTTTCATTGGGTAGGTTAAGTTCCCAATCTGGTAAAGGCTGTGGTTTGAAGATTTACAACATCACTTTTATGCGCAATAGAAGCATTTAGCCATAACTCTTCATTTAGTAGCTTGGCAAAAAATTGGGTTCGGGCTTCTCCATCGGTAGAAAAGTATCAACAGAGTGCATCCTCTACCAATGACTAATAAGTGATGTCTCAGCAAGAAGCACAGTTCTAAAATGGATCCCTTGGGCTTAGAAGAACTGTTGTGTCTGAACTACACCTCTACAAGTCAAGAGGAATGATTCAATAGAAGGAAATCGAGGAAATAAGTCTAAAGGTAGAAAAATGGAAAATGGCTTTTCCACTACTCCGACAGGTAGGTTTCAACCTACGGAGTACGTTTTTCGCCAAGCCATTTAAATGAAGTGATTTTGAGGAAGAATCTATCTCATAAAAAATCTGAGATATAAAGAAGGTAGATGAAATCAACACATGCCATTTTGGCACCTTGATAGATCAAATTTCCCCTTTGGCAGATTTTTGAACCGAGAGCACTCCAAAAGCACTTCTCTGCCCAAAGGAGAAGTGGAAAAGTAATTTTCCACTACCTCAGGAAATTTACCATTGTAGTTACTAAAAGTGAAAAGACATTTCTTAACGGCCCGTAAGAGCAAGGTAATTAATTCAAAAAAAGCCATTTTACTTCATAACGGACTATTTCATTGATGTTGAGGTATTTTCATTTGTGTGGCATGGGAAGTCGGCTGTTAAACAGTTAGAATTCAAAATTTATAAGATTAGTTGGAGGTTGCCAACAGAGCTGCTATTTTCTTAACAAATTGTTTGAATCTGAAGCATTTTGATACTAGTTGTTCTTTGCCCCTGCATTCTTATTCTTAAAAGACATTCTTCATTTCTGAATCAAATCATTAAAAGTATAGCTTCTAGATTCATGGGATTTGATGGAATGAACATAATTACTTCTGAATGGCATAAGATTTTGGATACGTCTCTGAAGTTCTTTGATATGTAGAACTTCCAGAACAAACTAAAAGTGGACCAGATACATCCCATCACTGAGAAGTTGAAGAAGAGAAGATTAGTTGAGGCTACTAGTTTTCCCGTGGCTGTTCAAGCCCCAGAATTGATCTAGGAATGCATCATTTGATACAACCCAGATACAAAGAAAATCCTCTTTCCCAATGATATGGTGCTTCTATCCATTGACAGAGAATTGATCCAGAACTTTCACATCCTAGAGCAAGATGAGTATTCAGAAATGACATACAATCAAGCAGTGAATGAATATATTGCCAAAGTGTCAATTTGGAAGAAGGAGATAATGAAATAATGGTTTCAAGAACCCAAGAGCTCCAAAGGGAAGCTTCCAAAGACACTATATGACACTAATTTGAAGCTAGAGATCATAGATGTCCTGGTGTTACTCCACAAGATTAGAGGTGAGAGTGAGGCACTCAACTTTGTTGATCATCACTTCTTCCTGGTTTAGGTAATCTATTCCAAACACCACTTCATTGATTGGGCCCTTATGGTAAGTGAAAACCTTTCAGAGGCCCTAGATAGAGCTAAGTACCAGAATGAGTTTTATATCTCTTTAGCCCTGTTGTAAATTATGGCAACAATCCAAATTTGGCCAGGTATTCCTAGATTAGAGGAATTTCTTGATGATGTTAAGAGTTACAAGTTTTTCCCATCTTCACAGTTACACAATAGTTATGCAGAGTACCTTTGAGCCAATGATGCATTTACAATAAGATTGTATAGGGAGATACAAGGCTATCCAGAAAGGAGATTCTCCCCCGAAGCCATGACTTTCATCAGCGAATTTGGATGCTATTTTAATCAATTCAGAGATTTCTCATACCTTTGTCTTGCCAGTTTTGATGACTTTCCATTGAAGCTACCCAGATATCCTACATATATGATCATGCTGGTGGAAGTGATGAGGCAAGTGCTAAAAGTGAATTTGATATGTGCCAATGCCAAGAAGAAAGGCTACGAGTTCCCCATGACTATCGGTGCCTATAGTTGTGCTTCCTGGTCTGAGGTGAAGAATGTCCTGAAGACATTCTCCAAGAGGTTTTCATTGGAAACCTATGATGTTCTAAGACCATAATATGATCTAGTTAATTATGCTCATGTTTATCTACAAATGAGCTGAGCTATCCACCAAGTAGTTGATATTGAAGACTACTAGGCCAATTGTAGAGATGATATGGAGAGAAGAGATAGGTTCTATGCTAGATTAACCATTGAACAAATCAAAAAGTTCAAGGTCAATTTTGTAGTCGAAGGGCTACTAGATGATGGACAACACATGTATGATAATACCTATCTTGAGAAGTTCAAGCCTCTCTCCATCAATTTTGAGCCCATGTTAGACCAAGCCATCAGTGACTTGCAGACCCTAATGAGTGGTATTTATAAGAGGAAAGAGCAGTGGGTTGAATGGACAACAGGAAGTAGGAAGATGTTGGAAAGGAAGCCTCCTACTCAAAGGCCTTCGACAAAGGATTCCTCCAACATCGCAACAACTTCTTCGGTAGTACTCCCAACTATGTCCAAGAGTTCTTCTCAACCAGCTGGTGGAGGTGATGAACCTCTTGAAAAGGAAGTTCAACCAAAGAAGACTTGTGGAGGAGGTTCACTCCCAAATATTGGAACAATAGAGGAACCCACCAAGGGCACAGAACTAGAGCGGTCAGCAAAAGAAGTCATCATAGATGCACCGGCTAACACCTCAACCCAGGATTCTCCAAGGCGAGGGTCCCCCATCATAGTGGAAGTAGGTGAAGATACTCCTACAACCACAAAATCGGAAGAAGAGGTCAGGAAAAAGTAGAAGATAACTTCAGTAGCCCAATTGGTGTCCTGTTCTCCTACCTCGGTAAATCCATTTTCTTCTAGACCAAAGGCTACACCCCCAGTCATAAGGAAGTTGTTCATTAAGGAGTTGGTTTTTACCAACAAAGTTACCAGCGTAGAATCATGGATAGAGAATACTCTAGAATGTAAGAGGAAGAGGGCGGAAGAAGGGATTTCCAGCAAAGACACTTTTTCATGAGCCTTTCAGCCCAAGGCTGCTATGAGTAAATAGAAGAAATTAAATATGATGTCTACTTTGGGTCATGACCCTTAGACTGGACACATCACTATGGAAGTGGCCAACCCAACCAAGGAAGGTAGATTTGAAGATATGACCGCTTCAAATTTTTAGTTGCAGTCATTTGATATGGGGTTGGCTCATCATGACACCAAGGTGGACTGGTGGAAGTCTACTAATGTGGTGATAGAGGAAGAACTCAAGGAGCTCAAAACTGTCATGGTTCAACTAAAGGTAGAAGTGGCTGAACTAACAAATTTCATAAGATAGCTCCTCACTCCGATTACAAGTGTCCCCAGCACCCAAACCACCTTTGATCCCAGTGCGGTGGAGAATCAGGCTATATTATCCAAGTTGCAAGAAGATAGGTACTTCATACAGATCAGCAAGGGATGGGTTGAGAGACTCAAATCTAAAGGGTTGGCAGTTGTCGAGAAGTTGGGTAATGCTCTCTTGAGGTTGGAGATAGAAAGGAATAACATCGAGAAGAATTTGCAAAATCTCACATCTGAGAGAGTGAAGTGCTAGGTGTAACCACCTGAATCTGGTCTGTTGCAACTATGGACCCTATTTGCCCTAAGTATGATCATACCCTCAATTTATGTCCAAATGACCCTGTTACTGCTTGGCATAATTCTTTTAATCAATTTAATGTCCTAGGTGATTTTTATCACTGATTTATGTTAACTATTATAGCCATACAATTCAAA
>MU224173.1:1549803-1567441 GCA_018584345.1 Thuja plicata
TAATCTAATCTTAAACCTAAAATCTTCTCTAACCCACCTCCTAATGTTGTCACATTCCATTAGGGAATGATTAACAACTCAACCCACTTAGGAGAGTCAACTTTCTCAAGCTTGACTCTCTCTAAGTTCACTTCCTCAAGCCATCTTCTTACACCCCCACATACCTTATTAATGCCTTAATTAATATGAAGACCTTAAGCCCATGTCTCTCCCATACCTTATTAATGCCTTGGGCATTAAAGGCTCTTACATGTTCATTTATTGGGCCTCTTGATTCATAAATGAACCTTGTCCCCCTCTCTCTCTCTCCCATTCTTCTATAAATAGAAGCCTGTTTTGAGAGCAAATAAGCCTTCACTTGAGATTAGAAATACATTGTTATGTTGTTAAATTCACTCTAGATTTATATTTCACCTATTATCTCATGCTAGTTTATAGTTCTTATTTCATCTTTTAGAGCTAGATTGCATGTTTTATTGTCATTTAGCTTGTTTTTAAATATAAAATCCTTCATGCTAGGTTGTATTCGTCACTGATTCATAGCATATTCTGAGGGCTAATATGTTGTTAATCACACTCCTCCTAGTTAGCAGGCAATAGGTCGGTTTTAGTCGGTTTACATGCTTTTCTAACCCTATTTGACTGATATAATGATCTATTGAGTGTTTGTGTTGATTCTGACAGGTACCCATTTACACACACACACTAGGATTGCATAGTGATGCTCCATGTAGCGGTGAAGATGAAGACCAAAGAGGCATTGAAAGCTGAGATTCTACAGAAGGTATATGAACCTCTAATCGAGTGGCTTCAAAGTCTAGAGTTCAAAATTGAAATGATTATCCAGGCCAAGACAAGGTTGCAACAAGTAGACATTAAGGTTAAAGAAGAACAGAACAAATACTTCAAGATTCTTCAAGGTTTGCATACAAAATTGCAGACAAGTGGAGAAGGTAAGGAAATTATAGGACTAGCCAATATGCATAAATCATTCTCTGATTATGTAGACAAGCTATTAGATCCATCTTCCACCCACTTGGACAAAGTGCCAGAGCTTCAACAATTGAGTGGATGTATTTACAAAGCCATGGAAGAATTGAAGGATCAGACAGACGCAATTAAAAGTTTGGCTAAGGAGCATTCCAAGTGGCTCATCTAATACACCAATGTCCACATTAACAAGCATGAGAAACTCCTCAAAGTTATCATAGTTGTCAATGCCTATAGAGATAAATTTGGCAAAGGGAGTGAAACCGAAGCTTAAGTAGATTCTCTCTTTGTACTAAATTTTGATCAATGTTGTAATGGATAAACCTTTGGTTATCAATTCTAGTTGGGGAAGTTGAACCATTTCGGTTACCCCCTTTTGTAATAGCCCAATCTGGAACTCTATATGTACTTGTTCCAAAATCAATACAAAGGTTGGCTAAATTTTGGTGTGAAAGATAGCATTTTGCTGAGTCAAACTTGTATGTCTGAATACCATTGTTTTATCTATTCCATTTGCATTGCATTTATCTTTCTGTTGAATTTGGATGTTTCTTTGAAGTTAGATTTACAATTTGTGTTCGAACCAGAGCTTTGTATTATGATTTGATACAATTATCTAAAGGGGAGATTTGTTGTTATCTTAATTTTGTGAAACGTTATTGGGATATAGATTGATTCATTTTCATTCCATCATTAATCTTTAGTCTTGCATTTGCATTTTCAATAGAAGTTAATGCATTACCAATTTTGGGAGTTAATCTGATTCATGGAATCCTAGAGTTGGCTAGATTTAGAGTTGAATTCATCCCGCCTGAGCTATTTCTTGCCTAGGTTTATCTTGGTTTACCTCTTCTGTTCTCGGGTCAAGAACCTACCCCTGTTAGACTAGGAAAGAACAATATTCACTGAAAATCATTTATATAAGGGAGCTATACCTTTAAATTCAGAGGGAAATTAGTTTTTCAATAACAAATTTCCAACTATTGTATATGATTATTCTTAAGTACTTTGGGTATTTTAGTGTTAAATTTAAAAGAACAATCTATTTACCAACACTAATGCAGTTGTAATTTTTGTGAGGTACCAAGAAAACCCTAAAGAGAATCATATTTCTGTAGTTAAGAGGATATTCAGATATCTGAAAGGAACGTTGGAATATGGTTTATGATATGAAAATTCTGATAATTTTACTTTACATTGTTATATAGATGTTGATTGGGCAGGAAGTGTTGATGATAGGAAGAGCACAAGTGGTGGTGCATTTTTCCTTCGAAAGAGTTTTGTTTCATGGTCAAGTAAGTAGAAGGATTGTATAGTTCAGTCTACTACTAAATCAGAATATGTTGCTACTATTATAAATTGTACACAGATTGTTTGGATGAAGCAGATGTTGAAGGACATTGGGAGAACCTTTGAAGAGCCAGTGGTTATACATTGTAAAAATAGAAGCATAGTGAACATGTCAACAAACCGTGTTATGCATTCAAAGACCAAACTCGTTTCAATCAAATACCACTTCTTGAGAGACAAGGTTGCATAAAAGGAAGTTAGATTAGAATACATCGCTACAAAGGAAAAAATATCAGATATATTCATAAAACCTTTATCAAAAGATGCCTTTGAGTATCTCAGAGGTATGCTTGGTGTGAGAACCCATCCTTTTGAGAAATATATGATGCTAAATGCATCAAGCTAGTAGCTATCAGAGCTATATCATTCACTAGACTTGTTGCTTGGAACCAGTCATCGGGGGGAGTGATCACAGGAACACAACAAAATATATTTGGGTGATTAAGAACCTGGTTGTTGTAGTCATGGACATTTTAGAAAGATACACCATGTAGAGGTGGGATGGTTAGAGAAGGAAATGAGTTATGGCACCCTTTTCCATTGATGTCAAAGGGGGAGAGATACAAGTGCAAAAATCCTGGAATGAATCTTAGTTTCATTTTATCATGCATATCAATCTTAGCTTATTCTTGCATCCTCATTCTCAATCATGATGAAAGCTTGAGACAAGTTACTTATACTTTCTCTTGAGTTCTTCATCCTTTTAGCTTGAATTTCATATCTTTAGTGGGATTTAGTTATTGTGGTGGAAGAGCACACCCACATACTTCTCTAAGAGAAAATCAACAAGGCTTGGGTGCCCTTGTTTGGCTCATCAGAGGTTGTGGTGGAAGTTCTTGTTTTAGATTTCATTTAAAGCATGCTAACCCTTTGATCTTATTTCTAATGGATAACTCTAATGTTTACATTTTTTAGTGTTATTCTTGGCATGTCTACTTTCTATCACATACAGTGATGACTCTAGAGATGATGGAGAATGGGATGGTGAGGAGATCCCAAACCAGGAAGAAGATGAAGTTCTTGCAGACCAGAGACCCCTCCTGAATGCCCTAAAGTCCATGGAAAGGACTATGGATGGGAAGTTAGAACTACCAATATTCAGTGGGATGATGGAACCAGACTCGGTCATGGATTGGGTTGACTCCCTCACAAGCTTCTTTGAATGTGAAGACATTCCTAAACACTAGAAGGTGAAGATAGAAAAGTAAAATTTGAAAGGATATAATTTGACTTGGTGGAAATTCAAAAAAGATGAGAGAGAGAAGGAAGGAAAGAGTAGAGTTTCTACTTGGAAGATAATGGTGAGTTTGGTAAAGGGAGCATATGTACCAGAAGATTATGAGGTACAACTCCATAGGAGAAGACAAAAATTTAGACAAAAGGATATGGATGTAAACACATATACTAAAGAATTCATTAAATTGTGCATCAAGTCCAAAATAAAGGAGACACAAGGAGACAAGTTGTCTAGATACATGAATGGGCTAAAGTTTTCTATTCACGAAGAGTTGAATCTACACACCCCTGGGATAGTACAAAAGTGTTACCAATTGGCATCCAAAGTGGAAGAGAAGTTCAAGAGAAGACAAGATTAGAATGGAAGAGGAAGAGGTAGAAAACAAAGGGGAAGGAGTCCCTTTAGAGGAAGAGGAAATGGTTTTGGTTCCCAAGGTGACTCTAATAAAGAAAAAAAAAATTTGAAGGTAGCAACAATGATAACAACAATAGGGTCAACTTCAGAGGTAGGAGGCCTAACTTTAGAGAAAGGTCATAAGGGAGAGAACCTATCAGATGTTTCAACTATAATCAAGGGCATATGGATTAATAGATGTCCAAAGAAAGAAAGCACAAGTTCCATGGGAGAAAGGAGGACCAATCTGGTCTAAGAATCAGACTATCAAAACATTGTTGGAGATTTGCCTCTATGCAAATAATTGATTATATGCTTGTCATTGATGACAACATATAATATACAACAGGTATCCTATATGCAATTATCAGTATAGATGTTTTTGGAGCTATGTGTGTTTATTTCCATGGTGTATACATGTTCTAGATGCTATGTGCATTCACGCCGAGTCAAATATGTAGTTACAGTTGAGTTATGATTAATCAGTTATAGTTTCTGGAGTTTATCTATTTAGAGCTGACGTAAATACAGTGTCTCTTGAGTTGCGCCTATCTTTAGGATATGCATATTTGTATTCATGTTTTGTTATGAGTTAAATATAATTATCCAAAGGTGCTAAATGTATTTCAATAGAATCTTGATCTTAGAGTTAATTTGGTGAAGCCGACTTTGTGAAGCATCGCGTCTATCTAGTTTTTGTTGCGCGGTCTTAATCTTGATTGTGTGCTTGGTTGAGCCAACAAGGAAGTTGATGAAGTGTTTCCAGATACCATCATGACCTTATCCTTAGTGAAGATACATATAGCAGTTCAGATATGTTTGCTAAGTGTCAAAAATGAAGTGAAAAAGAAAAGACAGAGAAGAGAAGATAGTCAGAAAGAATAAGTTGAAGATCTATGTGAAGAAATAGAAGTTGATTGCAATTCATTAAAACTGATCAAGATAGAAGGTCCAATCAAACATTTAATTTACCATATATAGTGTATATCTATTGTACTAAAGGTTGTAGCCTTCACCATATTAGAAATGATCTATTGGATAGTGAGTCCTCACCCTTAACAGGGTTATTTGTAAAAGACTCCTAACAGGGTCCGACCTTTAACCAGGTCTCTGTACTTCTTGCATTGTAAAGATCAACTCCTAATAGGGTTGTAAGATCTTCTAACAATGATCATTATAAACTAGTGCAGTCATTTGTGGGTGATAATTCCCATTAGGTTTTTTACCTATTTGGTTTCCCCGTAATCAAAATTGTTGAGTACTCTATTGTGTTATCTGAATGTGCATTTACTTTATATAAAATTACATTAAAGAAAGAGAAAATAATTAAATTGACTGATAACTGATTCAGCCCCCCTCTCATTTATCCTTGGGACTATTCCAACAATTGGTATCAGAGCCAAGTGCCTTGGAGAGAAAGCCTAACTACTTAGGGTAGATCAGATGGCATACTTCAGAAAAGAGAGTCCTAAGTTCGATGGAGAAAACTACCTTGACTGGAAGAACAAAATGATAACACATCTTTAGTGTGTTGGATTTGAGATCTATGAGATTTTTTAGGAATAAGGTGTCTCAACCTTGTATATTTCCTTACATTTGATATTTTCCAAATGTTGGCACTTTGGACAATGTGTAAGGTAATCATGACTAAAACGGTTATGATGGATTCCTATGACGGTCATTAATATTTGTAAGAGCTAATTATGAAAGATTTGATGATGGGTGAAGACATGCAAAATATGTGGAAACTGATCATGTTGAGTACTATACACTCTTCTGCAACCGTGGGGTTTGGGGCATCACCCCCCCAAAAAAATTTGGGTTCCTATTTTCTCAGAGAATGGTAAAACCCTATTACGGCTATCTTTGGAAGTTGCCCTAAAAAGGGAAGGACATGATATAAGCATTTTTTTAGGTTGTGAATCAGAGTGAGAATTTAGTGTATTGTTGGAACATTTTTTTATGTTGCCAAATTTGTCTTGAAGTGTCAATTATCTCTCGAAAGAACTTGCATTGCAAGTGTATTGTAAACAATAATAGTTTTGATTAATACATTGTGCAGGTTTTGGAGTGCTAGGGTTTTTTACCAAAAGGTTTTCCCTAGGGTAAATCATTGTATCATTCTCATTTTTCTATGTATGCATGTTATTTTATTATCACTCTGTAATTACTAAGGGTTAAATCTGAATTTTCCCAATCCTCTTCTCGGGAGTTTAGCATAGGGACCTATTTTCCGCACACTTAGTTTCCTTTTAGTTGGTATTAGAGCCTGGATAGTTTTGGTTCTATTTGTTAGGGTATGGGTTTTTTGAGCTAATATCTAGCTCAGTGGGATTATTGTTGCAGAGTATTCATAACCTTGTTGCAGGAAGATATGGCAGGTTCTCCATACAGTAGAATGGAGGTGGAAAAGTTTAATGGCACAAACTTTGAGTTGTGGAAATTCAAGATGGAAGACATGCTCGTAGACCATGATGTATGGGAGGTGGTTGATAATGATATCAAACTAGTAAACATGCCTCAAGAAGATTTGGATCTCAAGGATAAGAAAGCTAAGGGTCTCATTAGAATCTATCTAGAAGATTTTGTTCTCCTGAATGTTCTTGATGAGAAGACCGCAAACAAATTTTGGACATGGCTTGGGTCTGTGTATCAGGCCAAGTCCTTGGTGAACAGATTGATCCTAAGAAAGAAGCTATATTCTCTGAGAATGGAGGAAGGAGGATCTATTGTAGATCACCTAAACATGTTTGACTTGCTGATTGCATAGTTGACATCAACTGTGTCAAGTTGGAGGAGGAGGATCGATGTATGACCCTGCTATGTTCCTTGCCGAATTCATGGGACCATCTTGTGATGGCGCTTGGGAGTAATATTGTCACTTTCCAAAAGGATGATGTGGTTTCTTCTCTTTTATATGAAGAGATGTGAAGAAAGACTTATGATTCAACCAAGGAAGCCCTTGCTGTTCGTGGTAGATCCAAAGACAGAGGAAAGAAAAATGAAAATAAGTCTAAAAAGGGTAGATCCAAATCCCGTGGGAAATCTAAGACTCTTGGAAAGTCTAAGGTAACATGTTGGAACTATGGTAAGACTAGGCACTTCCGTAAGGACTGCAAAGAGCCAAAGAAGAAGAAAAGCCCAGATTCAGATTCTGAAAAGTCTCAAGAAGATGGCAATGCTTTTGTCACAGATTTGGCCACTCATGCATCTGATGATGTGTGGCTAATTGAATCAGGTGCTTATTTTCACATGACCTCTCATCAAAGTTGTTTCTCAAAGTACGATGAGTTTGATGGTGGAAAGGTGTACCTAGGTGATGATTCTCACTTAGAGATAGTTGGACGAGGAAGAGTCACTATCAGATTCCATGATGGACAAGTAAAGGGGATCAACGGGGTAATACACATCTCAGGTTTGGCACAAAACTTGTTATCTGTAAGTATGTTGAATGATGCAGGTGTGCAAGTTGTTTTTTCAAAATATGGATGCAAGATGATTAGAGGAGCTATAGTGCTTGTGAAAGGTACTAGGAGAGGTACACTGTTTCAGCTGGATGCTTGCACTTCACAGTGCAATAGCTCTTCTGTCTCAAGGAAGAGAGTAGTAGTCACTTCATCTCCACCATCTAAACCAGCAGTGAAGAAGTTCATGGTAATGGGTTCCGATGGTAGTGTAGCAAGTGTACCTAAGGGTGCTAACACTTTGGAAGGCAAACTTCCTGCAAAAAAGACAATGTTGTGGCATATGAGATTTTGCCACATTGGTGAGAAGGGTCTTAGAACCCTGAAAAATAAAAACCTATTTGAGGGGTTAAATGATTGTAGTCTCGAGTTTGACTTCTGCAAACACTGTGTTTATGGTAAGAAAAATTGTGTTTAGTTTTACTCCAGTTCTCACAAGTCTTCTAGTATTTTGGATCTTATCCATTCATATGTGTTTGGTCCTATTAAAGTTCCTTCGCTCTCCAAATCTGTCTATTTTGTATCTTTTATAGATGATTATAGTAGAAGGACATGGATTTATTTCCTTAAAAGAAAGACACGAGTTTTTAGTTGGTTCAAGGAATTTAAAGCTCTCGTAGAGAATTAGACTGGTAAAAGAATTAAGTGTGTGAGAACTGACAATGGTGGTGAGTTTTATTTGGCAGAGTTTGAATAGTTCTGTAAAAAATGAGGGATTGAGAGACATAAGAAAACTCCTTATAGCCTACAGTAAAATGGAGTTGCAGAAAGAATGAATAGGACACTGATGGAGAAGGCTAGGAGTATTCTTAGTGGAGCTGGCCTCGAACAAAAGTTTTGGGCTGAAACTATGGCTACTACTTGCTATTTGGTTAATAGATCTACTACATCAGCTCTTGTTGGTAAGACACCCTTGGAGGTGTGGTCTAGTAAGAATCCTTCAATTAGACATCTTTGTGTTTTTGGTTGTGAATCTTATGCACATGTGCCTAAGGAGAGAAGATCTAAGTTGGAAAACAAGGCTGTGAAATGTATCTTCATAGGATATAGTGTTGGTGTGGAAGGATGCAAGATTTGGGATCCTATGATTGGTAAGGTGTTGTATAGCAAAAATTTTATTTTTAGAGAGCTAACACCTTATCCTATTTTTCTACAGCTAGATGAAAAAGAAATGAAAGAAGATGTTGTTCAGTTGCCTCCTACCCCTGAGAAGACTGAACAGAGAGACCGTGATGGATCTGATGAGGAGGAGAGCTCTAGCAGCTCTAAAAATTTAGAAGAAGAGGTAGAACAACCTCAACCTCAGCCCTTGAGGAGATCCACGAGAGAAAGAAAGCAGCCAGAGAGGTTTGGATTTTCTATGTTAGATTCCAGTTGTGCTTATGCCTTGATTTCAAACACTGATGAGCCTAGATCTATGAAAGAGGCTATGGATATGGAAGATGTAGGTTCCTAGATTAAGGCCATGGATGATGAGATGGATTCATTGGAGAAGAACAAAACTTGGGACCTAGTACCTTTTCCTAAAGGATGGAAACCTATTAGAATCAAATGGGTGTTTAAGAAGAAATTCTATGCAGATGGCAGTGTTGAGAGGTACAAGGCTAGATTGGTTGCAAAGGGGTATTCACAGGTGAAGGGAATTGATTATGGTGAAATATTCTCTCCTGTTGTAAAGCTTACATCCATTAGATTTATGTTATCTCTAGTAGCATCATATGATTTAGAGGTAGAACAGATGGATATGAAGACAACTTTCCTTCATGGTGATTTGGAGGAAGAGATCTATATGTCACAGCCTGAGCACTATATTCAGAAAGGTAAAGAGTCTTTGATTTGCATATTAAAGAAGTCTCTGTATGGTTTGAAACAATCTCCTAGGATGTGGTACCTTGAAATTGATGCCTTTGTGTTATCGATTGGTTTTCTGAGATTGAAATCAGATCATTGTGTTTATTTCAAAGTTGACAATGATCACCTTCTTATTATTGCATTATATGTTGATGATATGTTGTTGATTGGGAAGGGTATGGGTATGATTTCTGATTTGAAGTCTCAGTTGTCAGCACAATTTGAGATGAAAGATCTAGGGGTAGATAGGCATATTCTAGGTATGGAAATCAACAAAGATAGGTCTAACAACAAACTTTGGTTGAGTTAGAGTAAGTATGTGAAGTCTGTGTTGGATAGATTTAGCATGGAAGATTGCAGACCATTGTGTGTTCCTATTTCTATGGGAACAAAGTTATCTGTGGGTGATTGTCCAAAATCTCCTAGTGAGGTGGAGGACATGAGAAAAGTACCTTATGCGAGTGCAGTTGGTAACCTTATGTATGCTATGGTCTATACTAGACCAGACATTGCCCAAGCAGTGGGAGTCCCGAGTCGGTTTATGGCTAAACCTGGATGGGTACATTGGGATGTAGTTAAGAGAGTGTTAAGATATTTGAAGGGTACATCAGAGTATTCCATATGCTATCATGGAAACTCTTCTAGAGCTCTGCATTCAGTTTGTATTCATGGGTTTATGGATTCAGATTGGGCAGGTGACATTGACAATAGGAGATCCACCAATGCCTATGTATTCACTATGTTTCGTGGTGCCATCAGTTGGATGAGTAAGCGACAACCTATGGTCCCTTTTTCCATGATAGAAGTAGAGTACATGGCAGCTACTCATACTTGTAAGGAAGCCATTTGGCTTAGGAGACTGTGTTCGGATGTTGGTGTTGATGCAGGACATATTGCAATTTGTTGCGACAGTCAGAGTGCTATTTGCCTTGTGAAGAATCCAAATTTCCATGCCAGAACGAAGCACATTGATGTACAGTTTCACTTTGTGAGAGATATGGTAGAGGATGGAAAGGTAAGTTTGGAGAAGGTAGATACCATAAAGAATGTTGCGAATGCATTGACAAAACTTGTGGGCATAGCTAAGTTCAGATGGTGTTCAGAGTTTATGGGCCTCTCGGCCTATAGAAATTAAATCCTATTATTTCCTTTGGCTCTTACAAGGTGTTTGACAAGTGGAAGAATGTTAGGAATAAGGTATCTCAACCTTGTATATTTCCTTACATTTGATATTTTCCAAATGTCGGCACTTTGGACAATGTGTAAGGTAATCATGACTAAAACGGTTATGATGGTTTCCTATGATGGTCATTAATATTTGTAAGAGCTAATTGTAGAAGATTCGATGATGGGTGAAGACATGCAAGACATGTGGCAACTGATCATGTTGAGTACTATACACTCTTCTACAACCTTGGGGTTTGGGGTTCCTATTTTCTCGGAGAATGGTAAAACCCTATTATGGTTGTCTTTGGAAGTTGCCCTAAAAAGGGAAGCGCATGATATAAGAATTTTTTAGGGTTGCAAATCAAAGTGAGAAGTTAGTATATTGTTGGAACATTTTTTTATGTTGCCAAATTTGTCTTCAAGTGTTGATTATCTCCTAAAAGAACTTGCATTGCAAGTGTATTGTAAACAATATAGTTTGGATTAATACATTGTGCAGGTTTTGGAGTGCTGGGGTTTTTTACTTAAAGGTTTTCCCTAGGGTAAATCATTGTGTCATTCTCTTTTTTCTATGTATGCATGTTATTGTGTTATCATTCTGTAATTGCTAAGGGTTAAATTTGAATTTGCACGATCCTCTTCTCGGGAGCTTATTGTAGGGAACTGTTTTCCGCACACTTAGTTTCCTTTCAAGATAGCCACTCAAGAAGTTGAAATTCCCACCTTGAAAGATCTTGTAGCAAATGAATCTACTATGAAACAAAAGGAAGTGTTCACTAATAATGCAATTGCCATAGAAGCCTTAATCAGTGCCCTATCTGACAGTGAATTTTCTAAGATCAAGAAGACAGATAAAGCATACACTATTTGGAAATACTTAGAAGATATGTTTGAAGGAGACATCCAAGAAAATAATGTGTGCAGAAAGACATGGAAGAAAAGATACAAAAATTTAGAGATGTTACCTAAAGAAAACATCAGAGCTTACAATCAGAGGATTAATGAAGCAGTATCAGGTATAAGAAACAATGGTGGAGAAATATCAGAGGAAGATATAATGGACAAATTAATGACCACATTGACATCAGATTATGAGAGAAAGATAAATATCTTAGATGAGACTATGCAATTTTCAAAAGACTTCAAGAGGGAGACTTTAATCAGAAAATTATCTTCATTTGAGATATCTAGATTAAAGACAGAACCTAAAAGTGAGATAGCCTTCAAAGCCATAGTCCACAAAAAGAAATCTATAAGCAACACTAGTAATAATAAATAAGTGGATACATAACTAGAATAAATCATTTCTATGATTTCCAAGAAGGAAAGGAAAGGTAAAGGGAAATATGAAGGACAACTACCATTCAAATGTTTTTCATGCAATAAAGTTGGTCACTTTGCATCCAAGTACCCTACAAGAGTCAAGAAGTTCATATCAGATTACAAACCTAAGTACACTAAAGAATGTTATCATGTTGAGGATGGTGTAACTAATGATGACTCAAGAGAAGATGAAATTGGATTCATTTCCATTAAAGACATTGAGAAGATGCTTGAAGAAATGGACAAAGAAGATGAAGTAAAAGAACATGAGATAGCATTAGTTTCAAAAGTTGACATCAGAACTGACTGGATCATTGATAGTGGATGTTCACACTACATGACAGGAGAGAAAGACAAATTTGTACATTTGGACAAGTACAAATGTGGCATGGTTAGATTTCAAGATAACACTCCCAAACCTATCATAGGTAGAGGTTCTATCACCCTAGATGGAAAGAACAAGAAATATGATATTCTCTATGTTGATGGTTTGCATCATAACTTACTAAGTGTTGGACAGTTGCTTGATAAAGGATATTAGTTGGAATTCAAAAACAACCAGTGCATCATTAACAACAAAAAAGGAGACATGATTACATCAGGCTCAAAGACCAAAGGTAATGTTTTTCAGCTCAATTCAGAAGTAAGTTGTTTTGTTTCAAAAGTAGATGATAGTTTGCTATGGCACAAGAGACTTTGTCATATCAATTTTGACAACATAGTCAAGATAAGTAATGTAAAGGCAGTAAGAGACCTTCCTAGAATTTCAAGACCAGTTGACACCATGTGCAAGGAATGTGTAATGGGGAAGCATGTGAGGACCTCATTCAGGAGAAAACAAGACTTTGTAGAAAAAAAATTAGATCTAATACATATAGACCTATGTGGACCTAATCAAACAAGATCATACTACAGAGAAAGGTATTTTATTTTGTTTGTTGATGATTTCTCAAGGATGATGTGGGTTGCATTCTTAAAAGAAAAATCTGAAGCTTTTGAGAAGTTCAAAGTATTCAAAGCTAAGGTTGAGAATGAATCTGGATTAAATATAAAATGTCAGAGATCTGATAGAGGAGGAGAATTCACCTTTGACCATTTTTATGACTACTATGAAGAACATGGAATCAAAAGATAGCTAAGTGCACCCAGAACCCCTCAGTAGAATGAGATAGAAGAAAGGAGGAACAAGATAATACTTGACATAGTGCACACTATCATGATTGAAGGAAAGGTTGCCCATACCTACTGGAGAGATGCAGTCAATATAGCTATTTACACTATCAATAGAATATAATTGAGGCCAGGCGCAGACAAGACACCTTATGAACTTTGGTTTGGTAATGTACCTACTATAAAATACTTTAGAATCTTTGGAAGCAAGTGCTACAACAAGAGGGATGATAGCATTGGAAAGTTTGATGCTAGAAGCGATGAAGGTATTTTTCTTGGTTACTCTACTAAAAGCAAAGCCTATATATGTTTTAATCTAAGATTAAATAAGATCATTGAAAGTACTCATGTGAAGATTGATGAGAAGTTCATGATTCAAGAAAGATATTATGACTATGCTCCCATGATTGAAGATGAGCCCAGACGCACAAATAAGGACACAATTATTGAAGAAATGTTTGACTATATTGATGTTTCATGTAATAATCCTGAACCAAGTGAAGAAGAATCACAGATTATAGATGAAAGTATCACTCCTAAGAATTCAAGATACACATCCAAATACCACTCTAAGGAAGATATCATTGGAGATCATAGCGCAAAAGTCTTGACAAGATCTAGAGCAAAAGGTTCAACCGTTGATGAAGAGGTATGCTTACTTTCACAAATTGAACCCTTAAGTGTTAAAGATGCGTGCAAAGATTCAGATTGGAAAAGTGCCATGCAAGAAGAAATAGATCAAATAATCAAGAATGAAACATGGGAACTAGTTCCTATACCTCATGATAAGAACGTGATTGGAACTAAGTGGAAATTCAGGAACAAAATGAATGAAGAAGGCATAGTGGTAAGGAGCAAAGAAAGATTAGTATGTAAAGGATATGCATAGAGAGAAGGAATAGACTACACCGATACATTTTCCCCTGTGAGAAGACTTGAAGCTATCAAGTTGTTTTTGGCCTATGTAACATTCAAGAATTTTAAGGTATACCAAATGGATGTAAAGTCAGATTTTCTGAATGGTGACTTGAAGGAAGAATTCTACATAGAGCAGCCTGAAGGATTCAAACTTTTAGATAAACCAAACATGGTATGCAGATTAAAGAAATCACTTTATGGACTTAAATAGGCCCCAAGAGCATGGTATGAGAGACTTGATGGTTACTTAACAAAGATAGGATTCAGAAAAGGAGCAGCAGACTGTATTTTATTCATAAGAGAGACAGATGAAGGACTACTACTTGTTGCTATTTTTGTTGATGACATTATCTTTGGAGGTAATGACAAACTTAGTGCAGAATTCCCGAAAGAAATGAAAATTGAATTTGAAATGAGCATGATTGGACCTATCAAATACTTTCTTGGATTGAATGTAAAATAAACAGACAAAGGCATATTCATAAATTAGTCTAAGTATGTGAAGGAGATATTGAAGACTTTCAAGATGGAAGATTGCAAACCAGTAAGCACCCCCATGATAATAGGATGCAAGCTTTCTAAAGATGATGATTCCATAGCAGTTGACAAAACACTATACAAGTCTATGATTGGAAAACTCATATATGTTACTCAAGCTAGACTTGACATTTCCAATGCAGTTGCATTGTTGGAATATTTGCAGCTGAAACCAAGAAAAATCAACTAATGGAAATAAAGATAATATTAAGATACTTAAAAGGGACTATTGACTATGGTCTATGGTATCCTAACTTAGAGAACATACAACTTCATGTGTATACAAATGCAGATTGGGCAGGTTATGTTGATGACAGAAAGAGCACATCAGGAGGAGAAGTATTTCTTGGAGACAGGTTAGTCACTTGGACAAGTAAAAAGTAGAATTGTATCTCTCAGTCAACAGTAGAAGCTAAGTATTTTGCAACAGCATTGAATTGTTCAACAATGGTTTGGATCAAACAGATGATTAAAGACTTTGGTATTTAGATTGATTATACTATTGTTATTCACTGTGACAACACTAGTACTATCAATATGTCAAAGAACTCTGTGATGCATGCAAAGACAAAACATATTGAGATAAAATACCACTTCCTAAGAGAAAAAGTTGCAGACAAAAAAGTAAAGTTGGATTATGTAAGCACCAAAGAACAACTAGCAGATATTTTTACAAAGCCTCTATCAAAAGATACTTTTGAGTATCTCAGGGAGAAGTTGGGAGTAATTCCCTTTCCTGAGTCTGATTAGAACTTGCAGCAAGAACATCCATCCTTGGTGATTGATGATTGGTTGAATACTCTAGTTTTGGAGTAGTACCTGTGCTTAATGGTGTTTAACACCCTTTGTCATTGATGTCAAAGGAGGAGTATTAGTAAGGGGGAGAATATACTCTGGGGGAGCATATACTCTGGGGGAGTATACAGAGCAGTAGCAGTGAAGAGGAACCTTTGATGATGCTATTGAGAAGATTGTAAAAAGAAGGAAGACACTTTGGGTTGATGACATCATATGTTGCCATCAATGTCAAAGGGGGAGATTGTTGGAGATTTGCTTCTGTGCAAATAATTGATTGTATGTTTGTCATTGATGACAACATATAATATACAATAGGTATCCTATATGCAATTATCAGTACAGATTTTTTTGAGCTATGCGTGTTTATTTACATGGTGTATACATGTTCTAGATTCTATGTGCATTCACACTGAGTCAAATATGTAGTTACAGTTGAGTTATGATTAATCAGTTATGGCAGTTATAGTTTCTGGAGTTTATCTGTTCAGAGCCGACGTAAATACAGTGTCTCTTGAGTTGCACCTATCTTCAGGATATGCGTGTTTGTATTCATGTTTAGTTATGAGTTAAAGATAATTATCCAAAGGCGCTAAATGTGTTTCAATAGAATCTTGATGTTAGAGTTAATTTGGTGAAGCTGACTTTGTGAAGCATCGCGTCTATTCAGTTTGTGTTGCGCGGCCTTAATCTTTATTGTGTGCTTGGTTGAGCTGAAAAGGAAGTTCATGAAGTGTTTCTAGATACTGCCATGACCTTATCCTTGGTGAAGATACATATAAAAGTTCAGATATGTTCTCTAAGTATTGAAAATGAAGTGAAAAAGAAAAGACAGAGAAGAGCAGATAGTCAGAAAGAATAAGTTGAAGATCTATTTGAAGAAACATAAGTTGATTGCAATTCATTGGAACTGATCAAGATAGCAGGTCTAATCAAATATTTCATTTACTAGATATAGTGTATATCTGTTGTACTAAAGGTTGTAGCCTTCACCATCTTAGCAGTGAACTATTGGATAGTGAGTCCTCACCCTTAACAGGGTTATTTGTAAAAGACTCCTAACAGGGTCCGACCTTTAACCAGGTCTCTATACTTCTTGCATTGTAAAGTTCAACTCCTAACAGGGTTGTAAAATCTTCTAACAAGGATCATTATAAACTAGTACAGTCATTTGTGGGTGCTAATTCCCACCGGGATTTTTACTTATTTGGTTTCCCTGTAATCAAATTGTTGAGTAATCTATTGTGTTATCTGAATGTGCATTTAATTTATATCAAATTACATTAAAGAAAGAGAAAAGAATTAAATTGACTAATAACTAATTCACCCCCCCCCCTCTCAGTTATCCTTGGGACTATTCCAACAAAAACTACTTCATATCAAAGTGTGAATAGTCTAGATGCATATTACTACCCTGAAAGAGGAGAGGCACTGATGATCAAAAGAGAAATTACCACCATGAAGATTCCTAGCAAGGAGCCACCAAAAAGGAAGTCCCTTTTAAAGAAAACTTGTAAGTTAGGAGGTAAGGTCTACAAAGTTTTGGTTGATTGTGGTTATACAAAGAATTTGGTGTTATTGGAAATGGTAAAGAAACTAAAAATTAAAATGATATCTCACCCTTGTCCATACAAAGTCTCATGGATCACCCAAGGTCAGAAAGCCATTGTAGAAGAACAAACTTGGGTGGAGTTTAAAATAGGATCCTACAAGGACAAATTGTTGTTTGATGTTGGCAAGATGGATGCTTTCCATCTCCTACTTGGAATACCATGGAAATATGATCTCAAAGCACACCATGATGGCTTTAGAAACATCTACTCTATCAACAAAGATGGGAAATTTATAGAACTATTCCTTTGATGGAGAATGAAGAAGAGCCTAAAGGAAAGGAGATTAAGGTGTTGGTGATGGAAGGGAAGAAATTCATGAAGGAATTTATTGGAGAGAAAGTATGCTATGTATTGATCCATGCTCCAAGAACCTTAGGAGTGGCTAGAGAAAGAGATAGAACAAAAAAGAAAGGTTAATAGATCTTGCAGTCTAACAATTACTAGATTAGTACAAGGGCATCATTTCAGATGGGATACCAAGGTCTCTACCTCCTATTAGAGATATAAGACACTATATAGACTTTATCATGGGTCTACATTGTTAGAATAGGTAGACACCTAATCTCCCAAGAACACCTGCATGCATAACCCTGTCACATGGAAGAAGCAAAGAACAGAAAGAAAGAAAAAACTATGAAGGCCAAAAAGCCAGAGGCATCATCTGCACATGAAAAATAATATGATATTATGAACAATTGTATTGCAATCTGATACAATGCGTTATGAAATACAAAGAGGTGATTCCTTAAAAAGGAATCACAAAACCCTAAAAGGGAAACCCTAAGGTTGGCTTAAGCAACTAGAGTGAATAGGTGAGTTAGTAATTAGAT
>MU224173.1:1567491-1581588 GCA_018584345.1 Thuja plicata
GAGTGAATAGGTGAGTTAGTAATTAGATCAAAATGATTTAATTAATAACCCAAAAGACTATTACTCTAACACCCCCCCTTAAGATAAGCTTAGGGAGAAGCAAAACCTAGGAGACTACTACAGAAAGAAGGAAAGAAGGGTCACAACAACAAAGGCCTGATCAGGTACCCAATATAAGAAATCTCTGTAAAGCGGGGAAATAGGAAAACCCCAGTGGGAAAAACTCTACCCTAAAAAGAGATGAACTGGATGAAGGAAACAAAGCCTCCAATCAAGGGAAAGTCCCAAAGAAAGGAACAAGAAAGAGCATGTATAGAATCTCTGAAGCATGAAGCTGCAAACACTGTCAGAAGAAACTATTGGAACCCCCACTGAAATAGTGCATGACCAAGTAGAGAAGACAAAGTCTGAAGAGCTGATCAATCAAAGAGGTGACCTCCAAAAGTAGGAATGAACGAGTGTCTATATAGTAGATGATCCATCTCACCGAAATGCATAGGTGCCTAGCCACTGCATCTTCCTAGTACATAGGAACAAAAACTAAATACATAGATCACTCAACCGAAATAAGGAAGCAATAGAACCAATAGGAGAACCCCCCCCATAATGGTAAACAGGGAGAGGGGTGACAGGAACACTGAAATCCAATGCCAGAAACAACTGCAAGAAGAATAATCAGGAACACCAACAGTGCAACAGAAGTACAAGCACAGGATAAAGGGCAGTGTCATGGACACACAGTATAGGCTAATGTCATGGAAGGTACGCTCACTTGACAAAGGTGGATGAGCACAAAAGGCAAAACATCACAACCCCCCATGGCACTTTATAACTGAGTGCGAGTACAAACAAACACAAGGTGCTCAAAATCCCAAATATGCAAAAGTAGGCACTTTATCTTAGTACATTTACAAAAAAGAGAATGCTACAGAAGAGAAGCATACAATGCTCAGAAGGTCAGAAAGAAGAGTGAGCCAAAAGAACAGAAGAAGAGATCCCAGGACCTGTAAAACCCAAGTAATCCGCTAGAGTGCAAAAGTGAAAAACTTGGAGGAGAAAGAACCTGGAGTAGAATCCAAATAAAAGACCCCTACCATTGAAAATCTTACCTGAACTAGCTTTCCGACGATATCTGGTTTGCCAAAAATAGAGTCCGGATGAGCAAGATAGGGCTCCCGAAAGGCAAAAATAGACATCAGACTTTGAAAGAAAAAACCACTATCAAAATAGTAGAACCAAAAAATCTAACCTCCACCATTGAAAAGAGATCAGAAAGAGCTTTTTGATGATATAGAGAAGTTAGAAAAAGACCTCCGTATGCTCCAGATAGAGAAAAAACAACAAGGGAGGGTCAAAAAGGCTCCAAAAAAAGTTTTAAGCTCCTGGGGCTGAAAAAACCCTAGCCCCTGGGCGCATGGCACGCGCAGGGGGCTGGAGAGGAGCTCCTAGTCACACATGTGACCGCTGCTGGTGATAAAAGGGGCCTGCGGGGCTAAAAGGCCTGCCAAGCGGCGATGTCGACAGAGCGGATCGGGGCCAGGTGGCGGTGGGCGCTGGAGGTGCTGGGGCGACGGGGTGGTGGTGGTGCAGACCGGAGGAGCCGACGGAGCCCATAGGGCTAGCGCGAGGTGCAGCCGGCAGGGGCCGGGTAAGTGCCGGGCCGCGGTGGTAGTCAGATTGCAAAATACACTGGCAGCAGTTTTCAAATGCAAAAAAACATTTAAAAAATATTTTTTAAAATATTTTTTCTTGGTTTTCATGCCCGTACAGCATTGGAAACCAAATTTTTTTGCTTCAAAGCCACGTTGTCCAAAATGGACAAGTTTTATATGGTTTCTAGGGTTTTTGGGTGCTTTGAGGTCAATGGTGATGTCCGTTTGAGCCCAAAATGTACCATTTTTTTTCTTTTTTGCATGCAAAAAAGAAATAAAAAATATCATCCTACAGAGAACCTCCTCCTTTTGAAACACTTCAATAAAACACGAATAGAGAACCGCAGGAAGGCTCTGATACCAAGTTAGAATAGGTAGACACCTAATCTCCCAAGAACACCTGCATGCATAACGCTGTCACATGGAAGAAGCAAAGAACATAAAGCAAGAAAAAACTATGGAGGCCAAAAAGCCAGAGGCATCATTTGCACATGAAAAATAATATGCTATTATGAACAATTGTATTGCAATCTGATATAATGCATTATGAAATACAAAGAGGTGATTCCTTAAAATTGAATCATGAAACCCTAAAAGGGAAACCCTAAGGTTGGCTTAAGCAACTAGAGTGAATAGGTGAGTTAGTAATTAGATCAAAATGATTTAATTAATAACCCAAAAGACTATTACTCTAACATACATTGCCAAACAAAGAAGAATATAAGCTTACACCCAACATAATGCATAGATGGCCAGAAATATTGAAGAGTTACTGGAATCAAGACTTATTGGTAAGAGTTTGAGCCCTTGTGCAATGACTACAGTCTTGGCACCTAAAAAGGAGGGCACTCTGAGGATCTATACGGACTCGAGATCCATCAACAAAATCACTATAAGGTATAGATTTACCATACCTAGGAATGAGAATTTACTTGATTATTTGTGGGGTGCTAAATATTTTCAAAATTATTTTAAAAAGTGGATATCACTAGATTAGGATAAGGCCATGGGATGAATGGAAGTCTGCCTTTAAAAAAACAAGGGGTTATATGAGTGGAAGCTTCCAATGCCCCTAGTACTTGTATGAGGCTTATGAATGAAGTCCTAAGGGAGTTTATAGGGAAGTTTTTGATTGTCTATCTAGATGACATACTAATCTTCAACAGGTCCAAACAAGAGCATCTAAATCATCTAGACATAGTCCTAAGGAGACTAAATGAAGAGAAACTAATGATCAATTTGGAGAAATGTTTGTTTATGCAGGAAGAGATCATATATTTAGGCTTTGTCATATCTCATGGTGAGTTGAAAATAGATTAGGAGAAGGTGAGTGCTATCCTTTCTTGGCCTACCCATAGAAAAATGAATGATGTAAGAAGTTTTCATGGGTTTGCAACTTTTTATAGAAAATTTATTAAAGGATCCAGTCATGTTTGTGCTCTTATTCTTGAAACAACAAACATAGGTTAGAAGTGTAATTTTGTTTGGAATAAAGAGGCTAATGAGTCTTTTGAAACTCTTAAGAGGAAGGTTTCTCAACAAAAAATACTTTCCCTACCAGATTTTAACAAAATCTTTCAGGTGGAATGTGATGCAAGCCACATGGCCATTAGTGCAGTGCTAAACCAAGAAGATAAGCCTATTGCAATTTTCAGTGAGAAATTAAATGAAACAAAGAGGAAGTACCCCCCATATGACTTAGAGATTTATGCCCTAGTTCAATCACTAAAGAAAAGGATTTATTATTTTTTTCCAAGAAAATTTATTGTCTTTACTAATAATCAGGCTCTTACTTTCATTAATAGTTAGGAAAACATAAACCACGGGCACATGAAGTGGGTGGAAACCCTACAAGCATTCACTTTCTCTCTCAAACACAAGAAAGAGGTAAAGAATAAAGTAGTTGATGCCTTGAACAGAAGGCTGTTGACCATGAACCAAATTCAATTGGAGAGTGTGCCCATAGACTCTTTGAAGAACATGTATGAGTCCGATGAAGACTTTGGAGAGATATATCAGGTATGTGCATCTTTTGGCGAAAACTTTCATATGGAGTTCTCTGAATTTTTTATACAAGATGGATTTCTTTTCACAGGGGAGAAGTTTTGCATCCCAAAGTGCTCCATGAGACTAAATATTATTAGTGAGAAGCATTGTGGATCCATGGAAGGACACTTTGGTCTAGACAAAAGACTTGAGTTGGTAAAAAGAAACTACTTTTGGCCAAAGATGCAGTCATAAATTAGAAATTTTGTAGAGTCTTGTGTGATTTTCCAAAAAGAAAGTGGGAAATCAACTAATTTAGGTTTGTATCAACCTCTTCCCATCCCATCAAGGCCATGGGAAAGTATAAGCATGGATTTTATATTAGGTTTTCCTAGGACAAAGAAGGGCTATGATAGTGTGTTTGTAGTAGTTGATAGATTCAGTAAGATGGTTCATTTATTTCCATGCAAAACTTCTTGTGATGATTCCTATGTTGCAGACCTATTCTTCAAAGAAATTGTTAGGATATATGGATTTCCTTTGACCATTTTATCAGATAGGGATGTTAAATTCATTGGAAACTTTTGGAGGACACTATAGAGTAATCTTGGAACCAATTTGGCATTTTCATCAGCATATCACCCTCAAATTGATGGTCAAACTTAGGTGGTTAATAGGTCATTAGGGAACCTACTAAGGTGTTTAAAAAAATAGCATGGTGATAAGTGGGATGTGGTGTTACCTTAAGAAAATTTTCCTATAATGATACAGTCAATAGAAGCATTGGCAGGTCACCCTTTCAGATTGTCTATGGTCTACATCCAAGGGGTGTAATAGAGTTAAGAGAGTTGCATAAAGGAGACTCTATTAGTGCATAGGGAGAATAATTTGCCACAACTATCAAAGAAGTAAATGACCAAGTGAAGTTGCAACTTCAACAATCTACAAACAAGTATAAACCAATTGCTGACAAGAAGAAGAGAGATGTTCAGTTTAGTATTGGGGACGTAGTATGGGTTCATCTAAAGAAGGAGAGACTTTGAAAGGGAAGGTATACAAAGATCATGCAAAGGATGATTAGATCCTATCAAATTATATAGAAGTGTGGCTCAAATGCCTATGAAATCCAACTCCCCATGACCTTGGTTTGTCTCCAATTTTCAATGTTTGTGACTTAACCCCATATAAGTGTAATGTGGATGCAGGTGATAGCTCCCAAATCAAAGAAGCCATTGAAAATAATGATATCCCAAAAAATAATCCACCTACCATACACAAAGTATTGGATTAAAGAATATAAAATAAGACAAGGAAGAAAGAATAACATGAATATCTAGTGTCTTGTAAGGGAAAGCCAGATTCTGTGGTTGTTTGGATGACTGGAGATTAGATCAAGACACATGGGAAAGATATTCAAACTCTCATCTCAAGTGGGCTTGAGATTTATTCTCTTGGGGAGTATGGTGCAGGATCACCCCTCCTCCAAATGAATAAGAGTCAAAGTGATAGCTATTAGGGTCTCAAGGATCAAGTCATCCATCCATGTAATAAGGTCCATTTGTAAGACCAATTGACAAGTTGGCATTTCCTATAAGCCACTTGGTTAATCTTCGTCAAAGGATCCAAAGTTAGAGTAGGACATGTTTTTGTTTCATATTTTGTCTTTTGGATCCATTTGGGGTCCATAGGAGGTCTTAGAATGCATTAAATGTATTAAGAGAAAAAGTTGCTCTTAAAGTTGCATTTTGCAACTTTGTAAGAAAAGTTGCAAATTTGCAACATTTTTTGTTTTTCCCCTCTCCAATGGAACAAATGTTCAAAAAATAGTTCGGGACATTGAGGAAAGGCATAATATACTAGATTGAATCAATTCAATTAAGGGAGAGGAATAGTAAGAAGATTTTGGTGTTTAAAGAATAAAAAGACAAATTCTGGCTATACAGTGAACAATGATATTTCATGGTGTTTTGGTTGATCTAATGCATTATTTGATTTGAATTCTTTCATGGTGAGGGACTATATTGAAATACATTTCATTCAAACCCAATAAGAGGTCACGAGTAATCCATTTGAGGGAACTGAATATTTGTTCTCTGACTGGTATTCGCTATCCAAAATAAGGGATCCAAATCAAAATGGCCCTAATATGAATTGTCACCAGTAGAACATTACGACCACTTGGGGAATACAAGTTGGGGCTATGTATTGTAGGATTCCAGAGGGAGGAGTTTGGAAGTCATATTTGGAAATTTTTAACACCCAACCCTAGACAAAGCATGTTGATGTGCTTGGTGGAAGTTTTGGAGAAGTGAGTGTGCAGAAGAACTTTGGGAGTGGATTGATAGAATCCAGTGGTGGATTGGGGATGTTTTGGTATTCAAAGACATGTTCCAAATGGTTTCTTAGTCCTATAGGTTGACTTCCACTAGTGAAGACTTTCCTTTTTAGGAGGGCTATTTGAGGGCTATTAGGTCTCCTAGGCCTAATAAGGTTTGGACACTAAATCAGGCGATCTTGATCTCTACCTTGGGGACTTGAAGCATCTTTATAAAGGGTATTAGGAGCTGCATTGTTTTTGTAGGATCCTTTGGAAGTTTTAAGGCTTGTTCCACTAAAGCCCTCTACATAGGGCTACTAGCCGTGTAGGCCTAGAGGGCTAGAAATCATTATTTGAGGCCTAGGGATCTTTTGGGAACTGTAACCCTATAGTCTAAATGAGAAGGACTATTTGAGGTTAGAGGAAACCGGATCCACTCCTTAGCCTAGAGGTTTCCTTCTTAGAACCGATAATAGATCAATTGTTTAAGGAATTGAACTATCCTTAGCATGGGATTGAACAAGAGGGATTGTTCAAAGAGTTTGGAGGAAGGATTGAGTTTAGTCTTTTGAAGGTGTGGAGCTCTAGGAGTGTAAATAATCCATTTAAGGGGATTGAGGAACCTATCATATATAGGTTGAAACTTCTATAATGTGGATGGCTCTACATTTGAGTAACTCTTTCCAAGGTGGCCAACCACCTTCCATAAATGGCCAAATACACTCTTACATGGTTGTATGCTCTTCCCTCTTTTGGATTTTCTCACACATGTGTGAACAACCTTGAGCATCTCCCACTCTTCCACTTTGTCCCCCTCATTTTATGATCCATCACTTCCCTAGTTGCTCACACATGTGTGATAAACTCATGTCTTTTGTACAGACTTTCCCTTACCCATGTGTCTCCTATGTAGCTCCTATGTGGATGCAACATAGGTGCCACATCACTCAAGCCTCTCATCTCCCTCCAAAAATCTATAAATAGGAACTCTCCCTCCTTGCATTATATCCATCATCTTATGCATTGTTATTATTGTCACTTTTCTCTAAGTTCTTGCATCCATTTTATCTTGATAAAATTGCTTCATCTCATAGTTTAAATCTTGTTTTTAATATCATCTTGAATCCATGTTAGTTTATTTTTGAATTTCGTATTAGTATCATAGCAATCATAGTTTCATATTCATCTTGGGTCATTATTGCGCACTAGTTCCTCATACTAGTTTTGTAATCTCTTCGGCCTCCATTAGCTTGCATAATAGTTTCACAATGATCTTTGATACCTTGCATTCCTTGGTGATTAACAACATATTGTGTTTTAGAGAGAAATACCCACACTTTCCCATAATGAACAAATCAAATCGAATAC
Organism: Thuja plicata; assembly: GCA_018584345.1. Taxonomy (NCBI): domain Eukaryota; kingdom Viridiplantae; phylum Streptophyta; class Pinopsida; order Cupressales; family Cupressaceae; genus Thuja; species Thuja plicata. The sequence goes on from MU224173.1 coordinate 1,574,815, forward strand.
GGGTGCTTCCATTTTAGTTCAATAAGAGGTTATGTGTTTTTAATCTATTCATGTTTAGTTTTGTTTGAATATTGATTTCTCATAACTTTTGACATGTTTGAGCATGACTACACAGGGTAGGAAAATGCGTATACATCACCATTTCATTTTTCTTGTTAATTGCTTGGTTCATTCAATCTATTTTATTGGTTTTACAATTTCCTATGTTGTTTTCAACTTGATTGGATCATATTGACATGGTCATGTGCTTTATTTGCATTTTCATGTGAAAAGAGGAAAAAAATACTTTTGTCATAGTCTTTGCCAATACATAAACCTATTTATAGATACATGTTCATATTTATGTGTGTGTGTGTGTGCGCGCGCTGGTCCTTATGTATGTATGTAAGTATGTATGGACATATTAGTTTTTCAAAGGTGAAGCTATAAAATTAGTTTGTGCCTTTTACAAGTTTTTGGTTTGAAACAAATGATTTACAACACACACACACACTATATAATCTTCCAAAACCTTCCCTTGCCTTTCACCAAGCTCTGCTATATAATCTTTTTTTATAATCTGACAATTGCGATAACCACTCAAAACAATGACGAATCCTAAATACATACGATTTTTTTATCATTCGATATTTAAAAAAAGCCCTACAATAGCCAGCCAAAAGATGAAGGGAAGCTTCCTTGACTCTTGACCTAGTACGACACTTCCCAAATCATATTAAACAATGCATAGCTCAACCAAAAACCAGGCATGAACTGCTTTGGCGGTAAAGAAATAACAACCAACACGGTAAACACGAACTTATGCTACACATAAAACAACCAAAAAAATAAACAAAAGCACCCGCTGTAACTCATAACCCTCCCTTGCCTCTTGCTCAGTCTCTACGCCCTCCTTCGTCACGCCATGTCGACACCACAATGCAAATAATCTCTATCACAACTTGTATATGATTCAGTATAATACAAACCACCACAAAAAAAAATTAGAACTTGTAAACAATTACAAACGACGCATAAACCGCGTTAACAAACAAGCAAAAAATTAACACACTAGACAAAATCGCAAGGAAAAATATTTTTAAAATTTACATGTCTCGTACTACACAAAAATTATACACTTTAACCAAAAAAATTCTCTGCCATTGAAAACTTAATAGACCGATGATCTATCGAAAACATTAGTTTCCTACCTACAAGAACGAGGACTAATAACCCACTAAAATATTATTTATTTTATATACACATAAAACTAAAATATTATGCCTAAAAAAATTGAGGTATTAGGAATAATACGAGATATTCTTCATGGTAGGCATGACCTAACATATGAACTAGGTTAGTCAATGGAGGATCCCTTCAACTTTTTCATTAAAAACAAATTGAGCATTAAGGGGCTCACGCATGACTAGCCATCAAATCAAAGATACAATTGAAAAAGGCCACTTGTTTAGCATCATACCCATAAAATAATCTATTACGTATACCACATATCTTCTCCAAGATGATTTTATAATTAGATTTTGAGCCATGAATTATATTATATTGTTTAGTGTTTTGGGCCAAGACTTATATTCTTTAGTGAAGTTACTTGGGTAGTCCATCATTAATTTTGATATAAAATCCAATTATATTAATTAGAAAACGAACCAACGTTCTATAATATAAAATTCAATTACTTTCATTGAGAGCGTGGTAATTCAAACCAATATTTAATTTTCGATAACACAAAATTCAATTATGCTCATTGAAAATATGTTATATTTAGGCCAATAATTAATATTCCATAATATGAATTTCAATTATGGTTATTGAATAAGTGTTATATTCAGACCAACAACTAATTTTGTATAGTGTAAAATTCAATTATATTTATTGAAAAAGTGACATGATATTAACTTACGGTCGACTATCACCATTTTTAACATAGTTGTAATGGAGGACAACTTTTTTGTTTGATTCTTTTCTTCATTAATTATGAACCTTCCAAACATTAGCAAAGAAGAAATGGAGCTACATTCCAAATTGACAACTATGTATTTGTATTATGTGGCCAAATACCCAAATGAAATGGACAATTCCAATTCAAAACCCCTATTTTATCCATGTTTTCTTCATTTAGCATTGTCATCATAATTATCTAGTTTTTTTTTAACTAGTCTCTAAAAGAAAAAATGAACAAGGCCACTCACCAATAGACAAGGCGAAAATAAAGGAAATGATGGAAAATATACATGCAAACTTACAATATATCTTCATTATCTTAGCACATTCTCTAAAAATATCACAAGGGTGGGACAAATTAGGAAGAATAGCTTAAAAATATCAAAAGATGGGACAAACTAGGGAAGACCAAGGGTTATGGATTCAGTTGAATTGGGGCAAATTTCTCTTAAAACAAACAAAGATAAATTAAGAAGAATAGCTTTAAAAAATCAAAGGATGTGACAAACTAGAAAAGACCAAGAGATATGGATTTTGAATAGGGGCAAATTTCTCTTAAAACAAACAAAGATATTTTGTCATTTTTTTAATCTTAGCAATATAAAATAAGATAAGGTTTTGTTTTTAAAAGATACGATATCGATTTTTTTATAATCATTATCTTAGTATTGAATCAATGTAAGAAAAATTATATAAAATTAAGTAATCAATATATTTTTGTTTGTTATTTGTGAATTTGACTCTATAAGCATTTTTTTTTCATCAACATTTAGTATCACACTATGTGATCTATCATCGTGATGATAGAGAGCATAAGGAGAAAAATCCTGCTGATGGATTATGGTGTGTGATTCGAAACGTTGATGGAAAAAATGCTTGCACAATCAAATCCAGAAATAACAAACAAATATCTTATGGATTGTGGAAGTCTACTTGCTCGTAATCAATAGATTATCAAGAAAATAAAATAAAATCTACTTGCTCGTAATCCATTAATATTTTTATAATTTATAACATGAAATTATTGAATTTAAATCTATAAATAATTTATAAATATATAAAATTATTTTATAATTCTAAATTTACCTTGCTTTTGATAAAATAAATTTAGAAATAGATAAGAACATAAAGAAAATCCCAAATTAATGGGACAAAAATAAATATGATAAAATACAAATTTACAACTGGAAGACAATAGAATGTAGGGTGCAAACCATTTAATATCTTTTCAATGAAACTAAAACTCGTCTTTCTCAGTGTAAAGTGGTCATCACTCAACAATCTATACAACCAACTATACATTATTTTAAATGAAAATATTTGAATTGATTGTGAAATGTGATTTAAAACTGAACGTTGAGAATGTGCAAATCTCCAACAAGTTGCACTTCCTTTGAAAACATAGCCGCATTCCATGAAAATGACTAATAAAAGTGGAGTATTTAGTAATAAATTAGAGTTTAAAATTGGTAAAATCTTCTAGTGGCCTTATCATGAAAATCATAAGAAATATTATTGTTTATAGAATTGAAGCCATGATCTTTGACATCTATACTAATCATATTAGATATTGAAAGCCACTTACAATATTTAATTGAAAGTTGGTATCTTTCAACCAAAAATCTAAGTATACCTTGGTAATAATCCACTGAGGATAATCTAACATTATTTTCCTATAAAAAATAAAAATATCAAAAGACTTGTCTTTGTTTGTAATAGTTAGAACTATAAGGACCGTAGACTTTCCTTTCTATCCATAGTGCTATGCCAAAAATATGTGATATTTTGCTTCACTCCTAAACCGTTAATTCTATTGGAGGAGAGAGTGCTTTTTATTATATAATATAATTGTTTTATTATAGTTTCTAAGAAGTTTCTAAGATATGTATCTATCAATTAGTTATTAAATTAATAATTTAAAAATTATATAAAAAATATAAATTATGTCAAGTAGTTATTAAGTTTATGCAATTTTAAAAAGAGATAATTAGAATATGTTGAATGTAAGTTTATAAAAAAAAAATGATAATTATTAAGTTTTTAGATGTAAATCAAGAGAATAATAGTTACACAATAAAATTCATAAATTTAGTGGTTAAAGGAGAGTCCTTGTTCTTGGGTTTAGAGCATTATTTTCTATTTGGAATGTTCCAACCCTCATATATAGACTCCCAACTAATGATAGCATTATTGTCATTGCGCTAATCTTTTTTTTGTCTATTCTAAATGTCAACTATTCAATGTCCCATTAAAGAAAAATTACAAAGACTAACCAAAAAATATTATCCTACCTACTAAGAGGTGCCCCTCCATTTCATTGAGAAGAAGGTGGACAATGCCAAGCTTGCAAGGAAGGAGACCACTTAGTGTGGAATTTATTGTATGACTAAAAAATTCTTATATCTAGATAACCTTATAGATATGGGTGGTGCACGTTATGCATTTGTAATGTTACCATAAATATATTAGCAGATGGAAATAGAAGTTAAAAGGATGAAATATGGTGCTTTTACATGGCCTAACCTGATTCAATCATGGCTAAAGGGTCCTAAGAAGAGCTATCCAAACATGCAACCTATAAAGTAGAAGAATGCTATAAAATAACACTACTTTTACCTTTCTCTATAGGGAGTGGGTCATTTCGCCACAATTTACGTATAAAAATACACTAGCTTTATCCTCGAAGAATTCTTAGTGAGGAAAAAATCCAATCTCTAAAAAATATTGTATAATATTAATTTCGTGAACATAATTACAATTTGGCACAGTGGCTCTTTTCACATACATTGATGCATAACTTGAAAACAAGTAAAAGTACCAAGCCATGTCACACTTTTATAAAGAAAATGACCAATAGTGATTTAACTTTTTAACTTGAATCACTTGAAAATGACATATATATTTTTAATTTTGAAATTATGTAAACTCATGAAATGTATATTTGGTAGTTTATTTATCTTTATATTTTTTAAAACAAATTAAAATTATGTATATACACACTATGATTTAGTTACTGATGAAAAATAAAGTTAAATTGGGTAGATCATTCTTTATATAGTATTTTTTTTTATGTTTTTAATGTAAGGCAACTCAGGTGCGGAAACAACTTCCTACACTAATCTCTATAGGAAAGTATTGTGCAAATTCTTTTAAATCCTTACAATTTCAGATTCATTAACTACTTTAACAATGATATTGCAGCCTCATACCATGCATACAGAAAATAGAGAATGACACAATGATTTACCTTGGGGCAAACCTTTCGGTAAAAAACTCCAGCACTCCAAAACCTGTACAATGTATTATCTTCAACACAATGGTTACAACGCACTTGCAATGCAAGTTCTTTCAGGAGACAATCGACACTCTAAGACAAATCCAGTAGCTCTAGATCATACCAACAATACACTCTTTTCGTATCCTATCTTGTAACCCTAAAAAATGCTTATATCATGCGCTTTCCTTTTTAGGGTAACTTCCAAAGATAGCCGCATTAGGGTTTTACCATTCTCTGCAAAAAAAGGAACCCTAAAAAAAATTTCAGGCGATGCCTTGAACCCCACGATTGTGGAAGAGTGTAAAGTACTCAACTTTATCAGTTGCCACATGTCTTGCATGTCTTCACTTGTCATTGAAATCTCCTAGAAATAGCTCTTACATGTCATAGGAATCCATCATAATCGTTTCAGCCATGATCTCCTTATACACCATTCAAGATGCCGACACATCAAGTGGAGTGACACATCAACATGCCGACTAGACATGTACACTCACACTTAATTACATTATTTGCAAGAAAATACATTTTACAAAACAAATAAAAAGAATAGGAATCATCCAAGGTTGAGACACCTTATTCCTAACATTCTCCCACTTGTCGAACACCTTGTAAGAGCAATAGGAACATAACAGGGACTAATCACTATAGGCCAAAAGGCCCATAGACTCCGAACACCATCTGAACTTCGCAGTGCCCACTGGTTTTGTTATTACATCTGCAACATTCTTCATAGTATCTACCTTCTCCAAATTTACCTTTCCATCTTCCACCATATCTCTCACAAAGTGAAACTGCACATCAATGTGCTTCGTTCTAGCATGGAAAGTTGGATTCTTCGCAAGGAAAATAGCGCTCTGACTGTCACACCAAATAGTAATTTGTTCTACATCAACACCAACATCAGAACACAATCTCCTAAGACAAATGGCTTCCTTACAAGCATGAGTAGCAGCCATGTACTCAACTTATGTAGTGGACAAAGCAACCAGAGGTTGTCGCTTACTCATCCAACTGATGGCACCACCAAACATAGTGAACACATAAGCACTGGTGGATCTCCTGCTGTTAATATCACTTGCCCAATCTGAATCCACAAACCCATGAATACAAACTGAATGCAGAGATCTAGAAGAGTTACCATGGTAACATATGGAGTAATCTGATGTACCCCTCAAATATCTAAATACTCGCTTAACTGCATCCCAATGTACCCGTCCAGGGTTAGCCATAAACCGACTCAGGAATCCCACTGCTTGGGTAATGTCTGGTCTAGTACAGACCATAGCATACATAAGACTGCCAACTGCACTAGCAGAAGGTACTCTACTCATGTCCTCCACCTCACTAGGATATTTTGGACAATCATCTACAGATAACTTTGTTCCCATTGAAACAGGAACACATAATGGTCTACAATCTGCCATGCTGAACCTGTCCAACATAGACTTCACATACTTACTCTGACTCAACCAAAGTTTTCTGTTAGACCTGTCTCTACTGATTTCCATACCCAAGATGTACCTTGTTTCCCCAAGATCTTTCATCTCAAACTG